>PITA01010258.1:0-64088 GCA_004023965.1 Spilogale gracilis
TTTTTTTTTAAAGATTTTATTTATTTGACAGAGAGAAACACAGCCAGAGAGGGAACACAAGCAGGGGGAGTGAGAGAGGGAGAAGCAGGCTTCCCGCAGAGCAGGGAGCCCGATGTGGGACTCGATCCCGGATCTCCAGGATCATGCCCTGAGCCGAAGGCAGTTGCTTAACCAACTGAGCCACCCAGGCGTCCCACTACCACACTGTTTTAATTTTAATTTCAAAATGGTCTTTTCCTGCACAGAATCTCTTAACAAATAGAGCCAAGGCTTAACTACTGTGTGAGGGGAAGCCTGGCTAATCTGGCCACTGCTTCACAAACCTAGCTGGCCATTTCATCACATAAGACATAACCAAACAGGGTTATACAAAACTGTGCTCTTCCTGCCAATGACCTGTTGGAAAAGACAGAATTTATCTGTCAGCTCTCTCTTAGTTACTGGTTGTTCCACAGGGATTGGAGTCCTATTTGTAGCACCTCGCTCATTCATTCAGTCCTAGGGGAAACCAGATCCATGATGACTTAACTTTGTCCAGGGGTAGCTACAATGAGAAATTAGATTCTGGCTCATGGCCTTAGATATAGGGCCATATGGGTCTATATAGGATTAGTTATTTTGGTGGCGTAAGCATGGGAGACCAAGAGAATCTGAGGGAAGGCATACAATAGGACTGATGAACTATTTACTGACCTTTATTACTTAAAAAAATTTTTTTTTAGATTTTATTTACTTCAGAGGGAAAGAAACAGTGTGTGCATGAGTAGGGGAGAGGGGGCAGAGGGTGAGGGAGAAGCAGACTCCCCGCTTAGCAGGGAGCCCATTGTCGGACTCAGTTCCAGGACTCTGGGATCATGACTTGGTCCGAAGGCTGATAGCTTAACTAACTTAGCCACTCAGGTGCCCTAACCTTTATTACTTTTATATAACTTTGAAACCTTAAGTTTCCATTGATAGGAAGTTTTCATTGCAATGTTTGGAAGCTATATATCATTTTACAGACAAAATTGATGTCTTTAAGCAGTGGGTTATTTCTCTCATGAATATAATATGGCTTATTTAGATATTTCATGTTCTTTGAAGAATTTTTTACTTCACTCTATATTGTGCACTCCCTGAAAGTGATTTCTTAGTTTATTACAACTAATATATATAATCTCTCTTTCATACTTTGTAATTTTCATTTGCTTTTTGGTGTTATGTTTTTTCACACTCCATTTTGGAAAGATTGCACTTAAAAGAAAATTTCATTGAGGCTTGGTTTTAAATTTATATGTGAAGTCTTCCAAAGCGTCTTACATAAATGATTTTATTTATAAATAGTGACAAATATGTTTTTAATCCTTTGAATCCTTACTTTGTTGTCACTTTTACCAGGACCACTGGTATGATGTTGTAGAAGAGCAAAGAAAATGGGGTTATGGTTTTCTGGATTCTGTTGTTAAACGGACTTCATCTTATTTTTTAAAATCTTTGCTTTAAGTTTTTGGTTGGAAAGTCTTTAATCTCTTTTCCAAGAAAGTTTATTTCTTTAAAAATTTCACAGGAAGGCATTACACTTTTTGAAAAATTATATTTTTGTATCTCGTAAGATCGTCTTGTGCCTTCTCTTGGTAATGCTGATTTCACATGGTAGACTTACTGATGTTGAGCTATCTTTGTGATTCTGGGATGAACAATACTTAATGGTATTTTTTTTTTGTTTTATTGGACTTAGTTATCTGGTGTCTCATGTGGGATTTTTTTTCTGTTTATAAGGGAAATTGTCATATCTTTCATGTGCTGTATTTACTTGAGTTTCATAACAGCACTGTATTTCATGAGGTAGCTCATTTTCCCTCATTTATTCTCTGGAATAATTTTTATAAGAAACAAATTTAATCTTTAAACTTTTCTTGTTTCTCAGTGACTTCATTTATTTTAGAGCAGTTTTAGGTTCACAGAAAAATGAAAGGAAGGTCCAGAAATTTCCCATATATCCCCCACTCCCAAACATGCACAACCTCCCCCATGATCAGCATCTCCCACCAGAATAGTACTTTTGTTACAATGGAGAGACCTATCTTGATACGTTGTTGGCATTCAGAGTTCATAGTGTACCTTATGGTTCACTGGATGCTGTACCTTCTGAGTTTGGACCAATGCATAATGAATGACATGTATCCTTCATTGTAATGTCACACACAGTACCTAGAGAGTACTGTCACTGCCCTAAAAGTCCCTGTGCTCTGCCTACTTATCCCTCCTCCTTTCCCTCAATCTCAGGCCACCACTGATCTTTTGACTGTCTCCACGTTTTTGCTTTTCCTGAATGTCATGGGGTTGGAATCATACAGTATAGAACTCTTTGAGGTTGCCTCCTTTCACTTAGTAAAACACATTTAAGTTTATTTCATGTCTTTTCATGCCATGATAGCTTGTTGTGTTTAATTTAATTTAATTTTATTTTTTCACTGTTCCAAGATTCATTGTTTATACACCACATCCAGTGTCCACCCCCAAATTACTAGAACTCATACAGCAATTCAGTAATGTGGGAGGATACAAAATGAATGCACAGAAATCAGTTGATTTCTTATACACTAACAGTGGAACTATAGAAAGGGAAATTAGAGAATCAGTTCCATTTACTATAGCACCAAGAACCATAAGATACCTTGGAAAAAAACTAACGAAAGAGGTAAAGGATTTGTGCTAGAGGAACTATAGAACAGTCATGAAAGAAATTGAAGAAGACACAAAAAGATGGAAAAATATTCCATGCTCATGGATAGGAAGAATAAACACTGTTGAAATGTCTATACTGCCCAGAGCAATCTATACTTTAAATGCCATTCTGATCAAAATACCACTGGAATTTTTCAAAGTGCTGGAACAAACAACAATCTTCAAAATCTGATAGAACTTCTTAGTAAAACTACCTAAGCTTGGAGAAATTTTTTTAGGGGGGTTGTAAGGTTAGGAAAATGGTTTTTTGGTGGTTATTGAATTAACATTATATTTTCTGTAATGGTTATTGAGTTAACTAGACTTTCTTCTCTGAGCCCATTGACACATTATATTTTTAGAAATTGACCTGTTTTATTGATATGCTTACTTATTGGTATATTGATTAAAAATATGTAGGAGACCATTTGTTTAAAGACTCCAGATTTTCCTTGGATACATGTCTGCAAGTGCTATGCCCTTTTAAAAAATTGGGGTGTTTTTTTCATTGTTCTCAGTTTTTAATACACTCTAGATATTTAACCCCTTAAACAGATAATTTGCAGATATTTTCTCCTCTCTCGTGGATTGCCTTTTCATGTTTATGGTGTCATTTAATATGTAAGTTTAATTTTAATATGACCTGATGTACCTACTTCTAGTTTTATTGCTGTGCTTTTATAAAGCATTAATCCCAATAAATCATTGCCAAAGTGAATGTCCTATAAAGTTTTCTTCTTAGAGTGTTAGAATTTTTATTCTTATAGGTAGGTCCTTATTTCATTTAGAGTTTTTGTATACAGTGTTAACTAAAACCCAGCTTGATTTTTTTGCACATGGATATCCAGTTATCCCAATGTTACTTGTTGACAGGTTGTCCTTTCCCATTGAATGGTTTTTGATGCCTTGTGAAAAATTAATTTTGTATAAGGAGGGGTTTATTTCTGGGCACTCTGCTGTATTCTGTTGGTCTGTGTGTCTTTATGCTGGGACCATACTTATTTAATCACTGTAGTTTTGCAGTAAGTTTTGAAATAAGTATGAGATGTTCCATTTCTTTTAGTTAAAATCTGTTTTGGATATTTAGACTAATAAACCACTCTCTAATATTACAGACATGAACCATTTCTCTTTCATTCTTCTGTCTTCAGTGCCTCAAACCTAGTAAGTAGGTATTCAATACCTATTAATGTGAGAATTTAAACAATTAATGGATTTCTTGATAATACAACGTTTGGAATGTTGTTACAGAAAAAGGAAATTCTTTCCTTATATACTCTGGAGTAGAAAACTGGCCTTAATGTGAAAACTTTATAGAGGAATACTAGCATTTTTTTTCTATTCTTACTTAGTTCACACTTGTTTGTTAAGAATCATGACTTAAGAAATAAACTGCTATTTTTACTGGTGTTGTATAGTGTAGATGGAATCTGATTGCATATGTCCATAAGAATAAAAAAAATAAAAGATGAGGTCAACAGGGGACACCAAATTAGATTGGATAAAGTATATTAAAGAAAAGGTTGGCACAATGTTTCTATTCATCCAGAATCAAATAATGAAATAAATTTCAATCACATTTAGTCCTTCAACCTTTTATGTTACTTTGTGTAGTGTAGACATTAACATCTAGGTTTAGCTTAGCAGTTGATGGCCAGAATAAAACTGACTTATTAGGTAGATGAAAGAAGTTTGAATCCTATTTGAATATGGATTTTAACATCTTAGAGTTATATTCACATCTTTTTCATATGCTATGTATATTTTGTTTAACAGAGAGATGACAAATTCATTTTTGTGTTTATCTAAATTAAATAATACTCAGCCATGGTAGGTATCCATATGCTAGTTTGGCTAAATTGGGAACTATCTATCTATCTATCTATCTATCTATCTATCTATCTATCTATCTATCTGGTTAGATCCATCAAAGGAGCAAGAATGAGATTTGAAAGGCCAAAGTGAAACAGAAGCCATTTTTCTTGTAAGGTCTTTGCTGTCAGACTAGGTGAACAACAGACAGATGTTCTGCCTGGTGGGTTCCACCCTGTCCTTCCCATTTCATTCCACCATCTAGCACATCCTCATGATGGCTAGCCACCAGCGCTATTGACCGTCATCAGTCTTTGTTCTGC
Organism: Spilogale gracilis; assembly: GCA_004023965.1. Taxonomy (NCBI): domain Eukaryota; kingdom Metazoa; phylum Chordata; class Mammalia; order Carnivora; family Mephitidae; genus Spilogale; species Spilogale gracilis. The sequence continues at coordinate 4,842 of PITA01010258.1, forward strand.
AGACCCACTGAGGCAGTGGCTATACAGGACCACCTGTTGTTCACAGACCTTTATTCAAAATCCCCCTTTGGTGTCCAGGTAGGTTTGGCTTGTCAGATTGACTACTTGATGGGGATTCCTCTTTTTCTTTCTCCCTGTCCTTTAGTCTGTGCCTTCCCCAGCAATTCTGACAGCTGTATACGGTCTGATTCCTTTGTGATAAATGATTAAATAACTTACAGTACCCCTGCTCACCAGACTAATCCTCTAATTCAAGTGTGGCGTTGTGTACCTATCTGAGATACAGCCAACTCTTCCTGAGTAGTGAGCACTGCTAAATTTTCTTACCTTGTTTACAAAAGAGTACATTTTTAGAAGACACACAAGTCTTTCATAAAAATATTCTGTGGTGTTTAGTGCCAGAGTTACTTGATTTTGTAATACAGCTTTCTTATTGTTTCATAAAATATTGCCACAAGAACTAGAAGGAAAGTTTTGCTTTCAAGTGGTTCCCACAGGGTTGTGGTTTATTGGTCTGCTGCCTAGAACTTTGAAGTCCTGTATAACGACATAAAAAAGATTACTAACTATGTAATATTAAAGTTGGCATGTTTAGGAACAACCTTTGTTACAGAGAATACTCCCAATCTGAGCGAGTTTTGTGTAATCTGTCCCTTCGAACTACATGCCCTTTAACATGTACCTAAACTTTATGGATTTTAACACATAAAAATAGTGACACATTATTTTAAAATTTGTTTCATTTTATGGACATGATTTTTTTGGACCTTAACATCCTGAGAGTATTTCAAATTATGAACTAGGAATGTGACTTTGGTATTAACTGGCCAATTTGAGGAGGCCATTTCAGATAGGGTTAAGTAAACTTTTTTTTCCCTTGGTTCTTTTTTTAAGGACTTGTGGAAATCTGTTTTTTTTTCCCAGAGAATATCTTGGAGAAGGGTTTGTCAGTGAACCATCGAATGCCAAGATGGTCATATGTTTCATAAACCTCACAGTAGGTAGTCTGAAATAATAGAGAGATCGAGCAGAGAACAAAGTATTGTCTAGCTTCTACATCGAATCATTATCCAGAGTTTTTGACATCTGTTAATGACAGAATAGCTCAAGTGGCCAACTGTCAAGTACATAAAAAATAAAAGCTATGCTACCTCTATGTATTAAGAGAGGCAGGTGTAGAGAGGTGATCTGTGTTATGTGTACCCGTATGATAGATACACTTGTATGAAGGCAGTCAACAGCAACTAAAAGTAGTCAGGAAGTAGAAGAGATTCAGCCCTTGAAGGGAATCAACCCTGGGTAAAATCCACATTTACATGTGGTGTCACTTAATTATCTATCAACTCTAAATCTACTTCTCACTGTTATGCTACATCCCATGGGCATCCCTCCTTTGCCAAGACAGTTTTTTTTTTTTTAGCTTGCTCAGTGGAGGGTGCCGAAGGGACACTGTGGGAGGAAGGTGTTTCTTTTCCTGATGCTGGTATCCTTGCATTCATTAGCATGTGTGCCCACAGCCCAGAGGAGTGCTGTTGATTCTCTAGCAAGGTTCTGATGGTGGGTGTGGCCCTTCATTCCCTGCCTGCCAGCTTTTGTTTGCTGACACCCTAGTGGAGGTTTGCCCTTTGGCCAGTCCCAGCTTGTGATCTTGTGCCTGCAAGCCTTACTTCCCTGGCCCAGCAAGTAGGCTCCATCTTGGTGGTCCTCATGTGCAGTGCTGTTGTTCAGCCTTCGGTCCCTGGCCGTCTAGTCATCGCCCATGGTTTCTGGTCTCCCAGCCTTGGTTTGCTGATGGTGCACTATCTCTAGCCTAGGTCAAGCTGCTAAACTTCTTGGCCATGCAGTGGGCTGCAGCCAGACCTTTTAAATGAGGTTTGAATTTTAGCTTTGGAGAGTGGGGGCCCCTGCTTTTTATGTTTATTCCTTCCTTGGGTTTACTTCCTTTTTTTTTTCTTACATATTTATTCATTGTTAGTAAAGTATCATATATAGTTAATAATACTTTATATTAAACCTTTCCTGTTCAAATTATGTGTAGTGTACAAGTCCTTACTGAAGCGTGAACGATGCATTTCTTGTTTACCTGGAGGCCACTTCTCCATCCCGGTGGTGGCAAGGAAGAAAGCAACAATTTTTATTCTGAGTTCTAGTTTTATGTCTTTGAATAATTATGGGTATAGTTTTTAATTTTTCTGGGCCTATATCATACCTGTAAATATTAATTTTGGACTAGATGTCTAAAATGTTGTTTGGCTCTGATTTTATGGTTCAAAAACCAGTAAAGGGCTGGGGATGGCAATGATTACCTATTAAGAAAAACTGACTAAAATTTGAAAAGATACTCAGTGTTCATTTGATGTTGGTGACATAAGCCTCAGTTAGTGTGAAGTATTTAATATGGCCCAAACACACTGAGCTAGCTGATGGAATAATGCAGTCAAAGTACATGAGAAGTTGTAGTAGTAAAGACTTTGCCAGGTGAATCATGACAAGGGCACTCCAAATTGTGTTAGAGAATAAACAGTTGCTTTGAAATAGATTTCACGCTTAATTTCAAACCATTAATTTCAACAGATTTATTTCAGTGACTGAAATACTGGTCTCAGAAAGCTCTAGTAAGAACTGATGTTTTAGCTTACAGAATTAAAACAGATTTAGCCACGTATTTCTGTTCAATGTTAGATTTCTTAAAATAGCAATTAAATATTAAAATGCATTCTTAATTGGACAAAAGAAGTAAATCCCTATTGCTTGATTTAGAACGACTTTCCTTTTTCTTTGATTGCAGTTCTCATTTGGGGGTCTGTTTTGTCTAAGCTTGTTTTCCTGCGACATGCATTGTCATCTCTTCTTTACTGCTCCGTTAGTTGGGAGTTTGTATAGAGCGGGAATTGACCAAGGAGAAGTATATGTGGGTTTCTAAGATTATTAGAGACAGTTATTTGAAACTGATAGAAAATGTCCTTGTCTGTCTCACCCTACAATACACTTTATTGGTTAAATTAACATGCCATTACTCATTCATACAAAAGGAAAGGGAAACTAGTTCACAGAGTACACACTTTATAGAAGGCAGAGTAAATAGTATGTGATACATTCCCATTTTGTAATTAAGAAGTTAAGGTACTTGCACAGGGTTGAAATCTGTTAAATGGCAACACAAGATCCGAATTGCAGCATCATTGTAATATCTGTTAGGTTTCCTGAAATTGATAGTTACAACAATGTCAGGCTTTATTCTACTACATCCTGCTTATAGAAAGTATAATGACTTACACAAATATCTTTTCAATAAGATTGGCAACACAGCGTAAAGACTGGAGTATTTCCTTAGCTAGTTGGTTGGAAGTATATTCAGCAGTTCAGTTTTTATTAGCATATTGTCTGTCTTTTTATCTCTGGTTTTCATCTTTTTGGTTTAACTTTGTGGGTTAGTCCTGATGTTGAGTATGTTTTTGATATACATGCCTTAGGGGAATAAGTGTATTTGAAATGGAAGAAAATAGGATGACTAACTCCATTATTTTCTGATAGAGTTCATTGAAGGCGGTTCAGGAAACAGACTATTTGTGTTTAATGACACTACATTCCTTTCTTGGGAGCACACCTTTTTCTTAACCATAGTAGTCTGCAGGGTAATGAGGAAACTGCAAGGAATAAATGTTTTATTCTCCAATTCTAAGAATAATTAAAACTTATAAGATGCTTTGGTCAGGGTTTTTCTCTTTTTTCTTCAGGTATTTGGAAGTTTCTTTATAAGTTAAAAAAAAAATGTCCAAAGCCTGCCTTAATCTGATGAAGGTAGGTTACATCATGGGTGCAGTCTGTTCCCTACCACAAAATATTAAATGGAATTAAGAGTATAAGGAAGTTAAACTTTTTCCCTTTCATTAGAAGTAGGCTAGTCTACTCTCTGCATACCTGATTTTGATGTATTTGAGAAAGCATAAATGCCCTTTGTTCTCAACACTCCTCCAAATCATGTTACCTCATGTCCTGGTGGTCTCTAAAGTAGTATAATATTATGTGAAAAAAATCTTAAAATGTAGCACTCAATATACAGTTCAGTAAATTTTACTTTTTACATTCACCATGGCTTTATTTATTTAGGTGAAGGAATTTATTAACTTTTATTTTTCAAAGGAACATCTTTTCTTGCATAATTTTTCAAGAGGAGTTGTAACTGTCAAGTTGTGTAATTAAACTGTCCTCTTATTTTCAGTAAGACATTGCAGAAGCTTAATTTACTAAAAAAAATATTCTCATCCAGTGTAAATGTTAAACAGTATAATTATATACCTCGCCACCCGCTAGTGTAGCTGCTTGCTTGATTCTGTTTTCTGGAAGATAAAACCATGATAACATTTAAAATGGTATTAAGATTTGGTAGTACTGTTTAGTATGCACCTCGGTAAAGTAAATCCTGAGAAAGCAAGAATGAAAACAAATCAGGAGACCCCAGTTAGAGTTCTTAGTTTCTCTTCTGTAATTGACATCATAAATGCTAGACTAGAAACAGGATAAGGATATATTTGCTAATGCTGTTGTTAATACCTTGAAGGCAACCATAAGAAGGGGGACTATCACAATAATAAAAATCCACAAACTTTGTCATTATGCTGTTTGGGTTTGAATATTGGTTCGAAGTCTCTCAATCTATTTCTTTACCTCATTTTCTTAATGGTTAAATAGATAATACTTTAAGCCCTATCTCGAAGGGAACTTTGGATGAGCTGACCCATGTGAAATTTTCTAGTACAGTGGTTCGTGTTAGAAGGGATTACCTGCTGTTGTTAGGTGCAGAGGTTCCCAAAACTCATAGCATGAAACAGCAATCATTTATTCTTGCTTGCATTGTCTGCAGATTGGCCGGGTGGAGTTTGAGCTAGGCTGGGCTTGACGGGGTTGTCATGTCTGGTGCTTTATATGTGGTTCCTTGCTTGAGGGCTGTACTCAGGTTTGCTCTATGTGTGTTTGAGCCAAGGCAGGGGGTTGGCCAGTAGCTACGTTGGAGAACTTCATATAGCACTGGCAGAAATTAGGCAAGAAGTGGAAAGATGTGATTCTTCATAAGCAATAGACATGCACCCATCACAATGATACTTCCACTCCCATCCCCTTGGACAAAGGAAGCCATAGGACCACTCGCTGCAGCAATGCAAGCGAGCAGGTACACTTCACACTTGAAATGGTTGCAAAGGCATGCGTGCATCATTCTACTACAGGGCCGTGAAAAAATTATGTTCAATACTTAAATCTTCAGTAGTCAGCAACTGCTGCTGTAAGCAATAACTGTTGATACTTTTTAGCACATGCTCGCAGGGAACACTCACTTGGAAGTCTGACTTAAGTCAAAACAAAACAAAACAAACCTTGGAACTTAGGTTTTTAATGGAACTTGTGGATAGGTGAAGGGATGAAACTATAACAGCTACCTGGACATTTGATTTTGAAGAAGCTCCAATTTTGTTCTGCCTTATCCAGTGTAGGCTGTTGGTTTTCAAGATGACCATGATATAAGAAACCGGGGTTGGGGAGAATAGGGCGGGCTAAAATGGCACAACATTCACTCTTTGTTTGTTTACTTTTTCTTCCTTTTTTTTTTTTTTTTTTTTTTTTTACCAAGCTTCAGCATTAGCTACAGGAACAAACATTAATGTCACATGGCTTTGATTAATTTCTGGAGTTCTGAAAAAGTTAGTTTTCATAGTGTCTTCCAATGTTCTTGTTGCTTTTATGGAGAAAAGAATTATGGTGCCCTCAACAAGGAACTTTATTTACTTAATTTAGTGCCCTTAACAGATAACAATATTACTTGATTTTTTACCTCACCATTGTCTCGATGTCTGTGAGAGTGTCAGGTCAAATATGCAAGAGCCAAATATACCAAGGTTGATTCTTGATCATACAGTATTTACTTGGCATATCCAACACGTTACTATTTAACTATATTTTGATACTAAATACATATTGTTTAAATGTCTTTCCCTTTAAGTTGGTAATCTGTTTCCCTAAAATATACCTTTGTGCTGCTTTTGCCTTTTAATTACCATTAAGGAGTTCTGATTTGCCTGATTCAGTGGGGTGGGGATTTTGAGTGTATTCCATAGAAAAAGTGAGTGAAAATGCTGAACTTGGAAGGGTTAAATCACAATTTTCTAACCTGTGTTTCATGGAATATTCTTTTAAGATAAGTAAGTTTTTGTGAAAAGGCCTCATGGTAAAATATATTTGGGAAAAAGTAGACACACTGTCCCCCACATGAATATTTAAAATGGGTATTAGTAACCAAAGACTGACAAGTTTAAGGTAACATTTCCCAAAAGTAACCAAAGACTGCTGAAGTTTAAGGTAACATTTCCCAAACTTACTTGCATAAGGAGAATTTTCTTTGAGTAGTACCCTGAGAAACAAGTACATTTCTGCACAATAAACCAGTACACCTCAAGATAATTATATGCACTTACGTTAACTCTCTATTTCAATTAAAGTTACAGAGAAGATATGCATTGGGTAGTAGTGGTGATAAGTTGAGATAAAGGCAATCTTACCTTGCTGAAGAATAGAAATATACTTAGTTTGGCTAAACTATTTCATTAGCCATAGTTTTTTACATAATGAGAAGTTAACAAATTGACAGAACTAAATTTTTATTTGTGTTGTAGAACTTTAAGAATGCAGTGAATTGGTTCTTCTTGCTTTGCACAGTTCCAGACATATGGAAATTTTTAATGTGTGTATATGTGTGATGGATCAATGCATTTTATTGTCTTTAAGGTACTATGAGTTCATAGACCTTATCACTTGGAAGAAAGAAAGCTACAGAAAACTGAAATAGAATTTTGAGCTCCTGATTTTTGGTGGTGGACAATTTAGAGGTTTCTAAATGTAGGGAAAGCCACTGAAATCTTTTGAAATAGAAAAGAACATTTTCTGGTCTAATCTGTTTGAAAATCCCACAGAGTTTAATGCACTGTTCCTTATATTTGTAGCTTACATCATGGTTTCTAGATACTTGACCTTTGTATGTCTTTCCGTGATTATAACCAAATGGGAATTAAATTTTATTTAGGCTTTTGGTTTTTAATAACTGGAGAGATTCTTTTAGGTTTAATCTGACCATAAAATCCCTGGCTTTTCTTGTCTTGTCTGTGTGCATGCATACATGTGTGTGGGATTTTTAGTAATTTGTATTATATGCAGTTTACAAATGAGAAGAAAAGACTGGGCACATTGTGAAGCAGTACCTCTAAGGAGTTAATTTTCCACTTAAGTGTAATACCTACAAATTGAAGTAATGTATTGTTTTTTTCAATCATATAGTGAGTATATACAATCTGAGGATCTGATGATATTCTGAAAGCAGTTTTAGATTAACTATTTGGTAGGATGCATGAATTTTTTAAAAATTTCAATCCTTCTCAATGTCATCAAAAAAATAGAAAAGGGAAATCTTCTAAACACATTTATGTGGAGAATTACCCTGATATGGAAATCAAAGACACAAGAAAAATTGTAGGCCAATATCTCTAATGAACATCAATCAAAAATCCTAAACAAAACATCAACCAGCTAAATGCAGCAACACTTTGAAAGGATTCTCTTCACCACAGTCATGGGGTGTTTATTCGAGAATGGGTCACCATCTATGATCGAGTCCATGGGATAGATCACATTAACAAAATGAAGTATAAAAATCTTGATCTGCCTCCATTTTTAATAGTCAACAAAGTAAAGTGTTTATAGAGGAGATATACTTCAACATAAGAAAGGGTATAGAAGACAAGCCCACATAAATCATAGTGATGAAAAGCTAAATGCCTTTCCTCTAAGATCAGAAAAAAGACAAGGGCACTCACTATCTCCACTTTTGTGCAACCTAATTTTGGAAGGTCTAGCCAGAGCAATTAGGCAAAAGAAAGGGGGCATTGAATTGGAAAGGAAGAAAATAACTGGTTGCAGATGACGTGGTATAGGTAATCCTAAAGAATCTTCCTAAACTATTAGAATGAATACATTCAATAGTTACAGAATACAAAATCAAAACACAGAAACTTGGTTTCTATACACTAATAACTAACAGAAAATTCCATGTACAATAACATCAAAAAGAATAAAATATGTAGGAACAATTTAACCAATGAAGTGAAAAACTTATGTATTGAAAACTGGGATAAAAAAAGAAATTGATGACATAAATAAATGGGAAGATTTTCATGCTGATAGATTAGAAGAATCAATACTGAGGATGTCCATACTAAAAGCAATCTATAGATCCTGTGCAATCCTTGTCAAGGTTCCAGTGGTATTTTTCATAGAAATAGAATAAATCATTCTAAAATTTGTACAAAACTACAAAAGACGATGAATAACCAAAGAAGTCTTGAGAAAGAACAAATGTGGAGACATTATGCGTTTTGATTGCAAGCTATATAACAAAGCTGTAGTAACTAAAACACTGTATTATCAGCATAAACACATAGTATCAATGGATCAGAGAGCCTAGAAATACATACATGTATATGGTCACTTTATGACAGGTCAGGAACACAGAGAAAGGACAGTCTTTCCAATAAATGGTATGGGTGACAGTAGGCAGCCATATGTATAAGGCTATTACAGATATAAGACAGGCCTAAGATAATTTAACACTATCTTGTACCAAACACAAAAAGTAACTCAAAAATGTGGTAAACACTTGAGCATATTACCTGAAACCATAAAACTCCAAGCCATTCTTGGTAGTAGGCTCCTCGACATTGATCTTGGTAATGACTGTTTTGGATCTGACCCCCAAAATAAGAACAGACACAGAAATAAGTGAGACTACATCAAACTGAAAAGCTTCTATACTGTGAGGGGAGAAAACAAAATCAAAATACTACCTACTGAATGGGAGGACATATTTACAAATCATGTGTCTGATAAGGGGTTTACATCAAAAATATATAAAAAAACCCCTACAGTTCAATAGGAAAATATCAAAACAATGGAAGATAATCTGAACACATTTTTCAAGAAGACCTGCAGCTGGCCCACAGGTACATGAAGAGATGTTCAACATCACTAATCAGGGAAATGAAAATCAGAAGTACAATGAGCTATCGCCTCACAGCAGTCAGAATGACTAGTATCAAAGAGCCAAGAAATAACAAATGTTGGTGAGGATGTGGAGAAAATGGAATTCTCCTGCATTGCTGATGGAATGTAAATTGGTTCAGCCACACTAGAAAACTGTATGTAGTTGCTCAATTGAAGAAATACCGTGATTCAGCACTTCTGCTTCTGGGTATTTATCACAAGGAGAGGAAAAACTTCAAAAAGATACCTGCACTCCTGTATTCATTGTAGCATTATTTACAATAACCAAAATATGGAAATAGCCAAAATGCCTATACATTTTGAACAAAGAAAATCTCTTATGTGGAGTCTTTAAAACAAAACTCAACTTCATGGTTACAGAGAAGAGATGGGTGGTTGCCAGAGGTAGGAGATGAGGAGTGGGTGGGAGAAATGAGTGAAGGGGGTCAAAAAGATAAAAAAAACAAAACAAAAAAAGACAAAAAACCTAACAACCCAATTACTGTTTTTTCCCTCAAAACATATGGAAGATTTCATCAACAAAACATAGGTAGAGAATTACATATTTATGATTGTTAAAAACAAACCAGCAACTTATGAGTTGTCTGCACGAGTATTATGACTGAGGTGTAGTGCTTAAGTGCTTCTCAGCATTTGAAGCAAGACTGGTGGTACTATGTCATCTATTTAGATTGTTCTGCACTTAATTGGCACAATGAAATATGCAGGATATATAAATCCATAAGAGTTAAGGCAGGGTTCTAGAACCTCTCAGGAGACTGAATAAAGTTTAAAAAAAAGAAGGGCTCATTAAAAAACCCTCAACGTATCCTGGGTGAGTTGGAAGATGTTTTCTCCCCGTAAGTTTTCTATAGCGAGTGTGGTTAATTGGTGTCAAATGTGAAATACATATGTGGCTTTTAAAAACAGATGAGAGAAGTTAGAACAGGGAGCCTCTTTGAGCTTTACGGAGAGCAGAGAAGAGACTAACATGTCTTTGCCTGAGGCAAAAACAATATATGGTGGGGACTATGGCCTGGCATTTTGTAGCAAGTTAGTGATGGGACACACCCTGTCAGCTGTGTTGAATTTCCACTTCTGTGTAAAGTAAGGTATAATCTGTTTATGTTGCACACTGCACCTTTGTGGCTGAGCCAGGGAGCTTCCCTTTCCTCTTCAGCGCCTACATATATTAATAAGTTATATGTAGATAAGGATACATATATAATGACATACAAAATTCAAGATGAGAAACAGTGCTTACCTTAAGGAACGTTTTGAATGGAATGGATGTATGAAAGAAAAGAGCATTTTAACCTGGGGAGAATACATGGTTATCTCCAGTAGCTATTCCCTTGGAGTTACCTTTTTTTTTTGGCTGCAGAGGATGTACTCAGAACCCTGGTGTTCAAGGTGCTTGTTAGTTTATACCATTGAGTCCTGGCCACCTTCCCTTGTTTTTCCCCAAGGCTGTGATCTATTTGAAGATAATCAGTTTCACCTGGAGTGAATTGGCGACCTCCCCACTACGGGAGTGAGAAAGGAGAACTCTTTCTTGCTGGTGGGTGATTGAAAGGATGCTATGAAATATTTCTCATCTTTAGGGAAAAATGTGATGAAGTTAAAACATGAAAATGAATTGGAAGGTCCTATTCCAGGCACTTATTTTCACTTTATTTTAACCTAGAAAGAAATTAAGATTTGAACTCCTCTTTTTCTTTTACATTGCAACAAGGTAAATGGTACGGGTTGGGGAAAATAAAAACAGCTTTTTCATTATTTGGTAGTTTTCAGGCATTTACAAAATTAGTCCCAACTTGGTCCAATTTAGAGTTAGATCAGGAAGGACGTTTTACATCTTTTTGCTGTGCATATGAGTGATCAAGAGATAGTTTGTAGTCTCCAGTGTTACCACTCTGAAATCTTTCACAAGCACCCTTTGTGGGGGAAAAAAACCCACACAACACAATCTCTCCAAGACTAGGAAAGAAGTCTTCAGGTATGTTGTGAATTTCTCTGTCTCTCTTAACCTCAAAGCATAACACATGCAAAATTAATGAAATATATTTAACATAGGTTAGTCACTTTTTTCTGGGAGTTTTGCTTCAGCTTTTCTGTGGTCCCAATGCCTATAAATTAAGATAATTTTAGCTCATAATGTACTTGATGACTCTTCTCATATGAAGATTCCTTAGACATATAGTACCTCTGTGATGGGCTTTGTAGGGCAGATGATCTATTTTGATCCCAGGACATGCACATTTTAAGAGAGCTTTCTTTAGCCTCTACATATATGTCCTCCTATTCTTGATATTTCCACAATGAAAACTAATCAGCTGGTTCTTTTGTTTTTTGTTTATTTGTATTAGGCTGTGTCTGTTAGATATCTGTTTAGTATTGTGAAAATCCTTTGGGGGAAAGAATATGTTTTTGCTTACATTGAATAGTGGGAACAACTGTCAACTCTCAGGTAATTATTATTATTATTATTATTATTATTATTATTATTATTATTTATTTGACAGATCGCAGGTAGGCAAAGAGGCAAGCAGAGAGAGAGAGAGGGGGAAGCAGGCTCCCTGCTGAGCAGAGAGCCCAATGTGGGGCTCGATCCCAGGACCCTGAGATCATGACCTGAGCTGAAGGCAGAGGCTTTAACCCACTGAGCCATCCGGGTGCCCTGATAATTATTATTATTTTTTTAAAGATTTTATTTATTTATTTGACAGAGAGAAACACAGTGAGAGAGGGAACACAAGCAGGGGAAGTGAGAGAGGGAGAAGCAGGCTTCCCGCTGAACAGGAAGCCCGATGTGGGGCTCGATCCTGGGTCTCCGGGATCATGACCTGAGTTGAAGGCAGTCGCCCAACCAACTGAGCCACCCAGGCACCCCATCCCTGATAATTATTAATTAAAGAGGGAATGTGATTCATTCAGAGGACTGAGACCTTGGGGTGGGTAGGAGTCCTATATTTTGTTCTTAGTGATGTCACTGAACTTTTTTTTCTTCCAGTTTTTCTTGATAAGCATACATTCTAATATTTGTTATGAAAGAGTATTATTAGATCATTTCTTTTTGAGCATACAAACTAAGTTTCTAACATAACACTTTTCGAACAGACTGTCATTTCCTTTTATGTTGCCAAGTCCACTTTACTTTACCAACATCTTACTCTAAAAGGAAGGGAGCCTGACATGGGACTCGATCCCGGGTCTCCAAGATTATGACCTGAGCCGAAGGCAGTTGCCTAACCAACTGAGCCACCCAGGCGCCCCTGAACCTCAGATAATGTAAGGTTAGAAGATACTAGCAGTGTTCATGCTGATGTTAAGCTGAGACTGCGGATTTCACATGTATTGTCCAAGAGGTACCAGGGTGTATTCTTCTATGGTTTCATTCGGATACTCATCATTTTGCTTTGGAAAAGGTTTTTGGATAAATTGGCTGTATTTACAAACGATAATCAATGATGTTCTTGTAGTTACACAGTCCCAAGTTCTGCAGGAGAAATTTGAGGTAATTGCCTCTAATAAGAGTTCTTACTCTTGCTGTAACTTTTCAATGTCCAGGGAACCTCAGTGTCTGTCTCTTGTGTTTGCAAAGAAGAGAGACTTTAAGTTTTTAAAGAAAGACCTGTATGTTTCTGGAAAAATACATTTGGTAACTGTCAAGTTACTGAGATCTTTGTTAGGGCCAGGTTTTTTTGTTGTTTTATGTTAAGTACATTCTTTTTTCCTTTTGCTTTTCCTCTGCTTCATTTATGATTTCTGTTTCCTGTAACTTGAGCTTTAGTTGCCATATCTCTTCAGCCATAAGAAGAACATGTAGAACATGCCATTCTAGGTTTGGTTTCTTTGTCCAATTTGCAGGTTCTTTTTTATGTTGTCGTTCAGATTTTTTTGCAGATGGAATGTGATTTATTCTGATTTATTTATTCACCCAGATCATAAGCCATGGATCATCTGATAGATTGACAACTCTAGGAATAGGTCCCTACCAATAGACTGAACAGCAGAATGGGGTTGGGGAGGGAAGAAATCACAGGAACTAAAACAAGGTTGCTGTTGCTTTAACTTACACTGTGGATTAGGCATTTCCTTAAAAACAAAAAAAAGTGGGGCAGGGTAAGCACCCAATATATGTACTGTACTCAAAACAAGTTCAGTTACGTAGTATGCCATCTGATGATGCTCTAATCCTGGGAATAAAAGCAGGCAAATGAAGGCAAATACTGAAAACCTCACATTGTGGTAGGCATTTCCACTACTGAGATAAAAATGAGGATGACATTGGAATTGTTGTTTCACATCTCAGTTGGTTACATTGTGGACAGATTACATAAGGAAAATGAGGTTAGAGATTGTGTAATGGAGAGTGTACTAGAGGCCAGGGTCAGTGTAGTCTAGCAAGGGTCTAAGCACATCAAAGACAGTGTGAGGGCCTGGAGCCCTGCTGTTCGCCAGTGGCCTACTCCACTGATCCATGATGCAGTCCATAGAACATGCAGGGAACGTGCAGAAAGTGATCTACCTACTGGGCTGTGTTTTTACTGGCTTGTTTTATATTTGTTGATAACAAATCTCAACTCCTTTTAATTAAGGGGATTTATTAAGTTCCTTAGAAGAGGATGTTAGCTGTTACAGAAGAAGTATTGCAATCGAGGTGCTCCTAGATAATCTTCTAGTCTGCCCAGATGATCCTGCTGTAATAATTTCTTTCCAGTCTGTACCTTCTGTGCTATGAAGTTCATTCTGCCCTGGGTCTGCAGTTGAGCTTCTGCGGGTGAGGTACAGGAAGGCAGGTCTTAGCTCATTCTCTGCTCAGCAAACCTTTTGTGAATATATGTGTCAATATGCGTATTTGGTATAATACCTTCCTTAGCACGCATAACAGATATTTGATAGACTGATTTAAAGACAGATAGGTGTTTAATTTTGGTCCCATCATCCAGCTTATGTGGTGTAACATTGCCAGTACATTTGAGATCTTCATTGTGCTCTTTTTTGTTTACAATACTGTCCTGATTCTGTTCCCTTCCCTGCTATTATTGTGTTAATAATTTTGTTGCCCTCCTTTATAGCCTTAACACATAAGTAGAATGTCTAAAAATTGCTTGGCTTTGAGTATTTCTATGAAGTAAGTCAGCAGACTCGTAGTATTTCTCTGATTTTTTGCACGTCTTTGAGATTTTTGTTGCATATTTTTGTAGTTTATTACTTAGAGTTGATTATTATACTATAGACTATTCATCAAAGTCTTCCTGGTTGTTGGTAAATGTGAAAACAACTTTTTCAACAGCTTAGTTTGCCCCTGCTGTATCATGGGTGTGTAATAAGAATTCCATAAACACGGTAGCTCCATGTTAATCAGTTTACACTTAAGTTTCTGTGGGTTAGCTGAGGTTCTGATCTTGGACTTGGTTCGATAGCTCTGTTTTGACGTAGCTCTGCTGTACATTGCAGATGTACCTAGTCTGGACAGTTTCCCATTCTTCACTCTTCTTTGACCAACAGTTTATCTGAGCACATTCTTCTATGGAGATGCAGAGGTATAAGAGAGTGGAAACACCCAGAGTTTCTTAAAGTTTAGAATTGGAACTGGGACACTGTCACTTCTGCCTCCTCTTGGATAATGCAAATCCTATGACCAGACTTAGTGTGAATTAGTTTTCTCCATCCTCAGGCTTTAGCCATCATGGGTCCGTTTTCTGTCTCTATAGTTTTTCACCATCTAGAATGTCATACCAGTGGAATCATAGATGTGTAGTCTCTTGTGTTGGGATTATTACAGTAAAGCATAATGATTTTGAGATTCAGTCCTGCTGTTGTACAGATCAGTCTTTTGTTCTGTTTTACTACCAAAAAGCTTTTTGGGGATTAGTATTCACCTCAGTGGCCTACTCTTCAGGAAGCTCTAATTTCCACTCTTAGTTATGACTTGTATTATGGTATAGGTCCGAAAAAACAGAGTTCATTAAAAAAAAAAAAAAGAAGCTACAGAGTTTCACCGAAAATGTGTCAGTTAAGAGTTAATCCTAGGAGAATTAAATTGCAAAGTGAAAGATCTGTGAAGGTGTTAAACTATCATGGGAAATATGAGAAAACTAGAGACAAGGCTGAAGATAATAAATTATTGCAAGGAGTGGGCCAGAAAGAGGCCCTTGGGCAAGTTGTGTAGAAAATGGATGAATTGTAAAACTGTACTTCTGATTAATAAAGGACTTCAGGTAATGTCTAATTTAGGTTTAAAGCAGATTGTCAAAGTTTGGATTGCTTACACTGATCTCAAGTTAAAGTTTCTGCAACTTACACAATGTGTCAACTGAAAAATATAATCTCTTGATGGTTCTCTTCAGCTCTCTCAGTTTATGACTATACCTCTGATATGCCTGGGATCTCCTTGTGTTAAAATTATCTGTTTGATTTTCTCCAGTCTTTCGCCTCCTTCTCAGTACCTAATGTATTTAATGCCTGGTAAGTTTTTCATAAATATTTGCTTAGTAAATGTATAGGTGTTCTTCAGCTTTTCTGATCATACCTTTTTATGGTTGCTCCCATGAACGTTTGGCATATATTTACATAAATTTTCTTAGGAGTATTTTTACTAGATGTTCTACAGGTAACTTATATCTAAGTGATGTCATTGGCTTAACCCATAGATCTCTTCTTTTTTCTACATCTTTCAGGTTGGATAGCAATCTGTAGCTACTGGAATGACTCGTGGTTTTGGATTCTCCCTTCTTTCTATTTCCTGGACTTATTTCAGATAATCATGATCTCTTGACATTCTGGAAGCAGCCTTGTAACAGTTCTCTGCATACATTTAAAGCTGCCTTGTGTCTGGGATTGGATAGTGATAAAAGGTTTCCATTTTTCCCTTAGCTTATATTGGGGCTAAACAATGCATGTGTAATATGTCCAGTCAATGTGTTTCTGGGCAATAGTCTAATCTTAATTTTATCACTTACTTTTAATCAGTTTACTTTTCCAAATATGGTCTATAAGAGAGAAGGATAGAATATCCCAGTGAAAGTCTTAAAAATTTTTTTTTTTTTTAAGATTTTATTTATTTATTTGACAGAGAGAGAGATCACAAGTAGGCAGAGAGGCAGGCAGAGAGAGAGGAGGAAACAGGCTCCCCACTGAGCAGAGAGTCTGATGCCGGCCTCTATCTCAGGACTCTGAGATCATGACCTGAGCTGAAGGCAGAGGCTTTAACCCACTGAGCCACCCAAGCGCCCACCAGTGAAAGTTTTAATAGTGCCTGACAATATTTGTTTGTGAAGGTCAACAGAATGGCTAAAAATATGGTTTTGGAATTACTGGTGAAATTCATTTTCCCATGTTAACTTACTTTTCTCCCCATTTGGCCAAAAGTCAAAAAGGAAATAATATCTTCTAGGTAGTGATCAGCTGTTATATAGGACTAGTATTTGTCTCTAAGTTCATAATTTCCTTTGGGTAAGGTTGGCAAAAATATAATAAATTAACAGTTTATTTTTCAGTTGATAGGTACTTGAAAGCCTCTTAGGAGTATAACTTTATGTAGACTTACTTTAAAACTTTGTAAACAAAGAAATCCTGTCCTTAGCCAGATCATTGTGCTTTGTCTTCTGAAGCATGAGAGTTGTTGCTTCTATATTATCTGCCTCATATGGGCTTAGTCTGAAATTGCTTATTTATTCATAAAATGATCTGATAAATTATAAAAACCAAACTTCTTGGATAACTGTCTCTCATGCAATTCTAGAATGCATTGCATAATTCAAACAATGTAAATGTATGCAAAATGCTTAAAGTTTGATTTTTAGATGATAAATGGAATGCAGGTGTTCATTGTTTACTGAATTGTAGGATAGGCTATTTTGTTTCTACTTGAAACATTCTAAGCATGGATGTGTAATGCAGAGTGAGAAACCTGTGCAAGCATGCCTGTGATTGAGTTTCACTCTAATGTATATATTGTTCTTTGTTGGGCAAACGTTCCAGGCTGCCTTGCAAAAATAATTCTCTGAATGATGTTAAAGCTGGAAGGATTGATAGGTAATTGGATTATTTGTAGCCACGGACCATGACACGATTACCATAAAACAATGGATCCAAACTTGGATGTGTATTCTGAAAGTTCAAGCTTGTGGAATCCTTTCCCAGAAAAATAACCGCATTATACACAGGATATTTTATTCAGAGGTTTTTCAGTCCCTTTGAGGCCTATTCATTTACCTCATGTTAACAACTTTGTTACATTCTCATATATTGTTATGGGAATATAAATTGAAACCACCTTTATAGAAAACAATTTGAAATTAAAATGCATACTCCAGCTTCTGGGTAAAGATAACTAAGTGAACACTTAGATAACTTTGATCATTCCTAAAATCTAATGTAAAGCTACTAGAAAGCCAGGGTGCCTGGTGGCTCAGTCAGTTAAGTGTCTGCCTTTGGCTCAGGTCACGATCTCAGGATCCTGGGATAGATTCTAGCGTCGGGTTCCCTGATGCTTCTCCCTCTCCCTCTGCCCCCTCGCCCCCTCATGCTTGCTCATTCTCTCACAAATAAATAAAATCTTTAAAATAAAAAAGGTAACACTACTAGAAGTGATTAAAAACATAGATCCACAGAATAAGGAGACTAAGAGGGGACAGTGGTTACCAAATAGCTAGAAAGCAGGTGAATTAGTAGTAATTGGCACATTAAATCTGAGAAGTCTCAATTAGAAGAGTGGTAGGGAAAGCTAGGAATTAAAATTATCTACAGTAGAGTTTCCCCAAAAGTTGAGGGCCTGGCAGCACCTTTAGAATTGAGTGGAGGGGGTACAAAATATGGAGGGTTCATTGGAAATTATCTAACGAGTCTGGTGTATAACTCATTATCTCCTCTCCATGACCTACTCTCTAGCCCTAAACAAAGTAGGGGATGTGAAGTATTCCCAGCATCTGGGTGAAACTTTGGGTACAGTTGATGGAGTAAGTGCCGTGCCTAAAATAGTGACTCACAGATCATGCGCTTCCTACTGGATGAATGAGGAAGACCATGGCCCCTTATCATACTCAGCAGCCGATATCTTGGTGGCTTTGCTTTCCCTCTTGGCTGAAAATTGGAAGACTTTGTTTGGAGAGTCTGTCCAGTCTACAAATAAAGGCCTGAAAATACTAACTTCAGAGGTCCCCTTTACAAGCACCTTAACCTCATCACACTGCAGTGAAGCTATTGTTCACAAACTCCAACTCTGCCCTCATTGGTTAACCGCTCTTGAATCGCCCTTTCCTAAATAGAGGCTGACAAGTATTACTGGACCATCTAGAGAACGTGCTTACTGTGGAAGATAGAGACTGAGATAGGGAAGAGTAACATGGAGGATGCAGAAAATAGGCTGGGAAAGAGAAAGTTTTAAAAGTTAATGTCATTAGAAAGATCAAGTAATTGTAAACAGGAAACAAGTTCACAATGCTAAAAAAAAAAGCATTTAGAGAATAAAAGATCTGGGATAAAAAACAAATCTGAGAAACTCTTTCCCAAAGGATAAAAGGATGAAATACAGGAAAGAGGAGAAAATTAGAAGTGCAATCAAAGAGAGTCAATACTCAATAACAAAAATTGTCAAGGAAAAGAAAATAAAGGGGAGGAAATGGCAAAGAAATGAGGCAGTAAAAAGTGATTTAAAAACTTAACTCCTAAGCTTCCTTTCCCAAAGCTATGCAGAGAATTTTTTCCCACAAAAATGAGGTAGTCATTCAAGAAAGATTACATGGAATACAGAAGATAAGAGATCCATGGGAGCAGAGAGTTGTAGATTATCCCCGCATTGATGGCATAGGGAGATTTTGAAATCATTACTCTGTGACTGGCCAAGGACAACCAGTCCATGTTGAGAAAGCTCCAAAGACTCTAAGGGTGATTACTTCAGGAATATAAAATTGGTGAAGTGTCTTGTGTCTAAACATCTGAAGAGTAGAATTAAATACCTAAGTTTTGTTGAATGAGTCCTAAGTATCTAGAGAACTAAACACTTAATTTAGAAGATAAGTTCTAATTCCAGGGAAGACAAAGGCTTGTGACAAAAAGGAATTCTAATGTATGACTTAGCTGGGAGGAATGTTTATATAGTGATGTAAACACTCAATACTGATTTAACCAAAATTATGACATTGAACGGATGGGGAATATATTTGTGTGTATCATGGTGAGGTTAGGAGGAGAGGGACAAAATGATTAAATAGGTAGCTAATTCAGAAGACAAAAAGGCAATATCACAAGTATGTTCAGAGATACATTGTGATAAGTTGGTTAGGTGACCCCAGTTTTTCAGTCCTCACTCTTCTACTTATATGCCCTTGCCATGGCCTCTTGCTGATTGAAATATTTTCCTGGTTGGTGATTCTGGATTGGGCCCTCTAACTTGCTTTGGGATTTTTAGCAAACATGGTCAGGCCGAGGCTTAAATGTGATTTTCTGTTACGCTTGCCCTCCTGTGGTTCCAGCATTGCAGTGTTAGGAGGGCATACACTGGTTGGTCACAGCCCTTCCAGTTTGAGTGACCTAGGTCAGAGCTGCAACAGTGAACTCCCAGCAGTGAAGCTAGAACGACAACTGTCACAGCCACCTCAGAGCTTTGTGAGTGAGATGGAAGCCATTACTACATGCCCCTGAGATCTGATATTTGTTCTTCTGCAGTCATTGACCGTTAAACATGGACACAAATAATAAATTAATCAGTTGAAAGAAGGAGAAGTAGTTGCATCTGGGGATGACAAATTACAGTGAAGGAGATGAGATAAACTATTTTTTAACAATCTTGTAGGGATATTTGGTTCTTCAAACCATGTACACTTAAAATTGATAAAAATATAAATTAAAGGGTGCCTTGGTGGCTGAGTGGGTTAAGCCTCTGCCTTCGTCTCAGATCATGTTCTCAGGGTCCTGGGATTGAGGCTCGCATTGGGCTCTCTGCTCAGTGGGGAGCCTGCTTCCCCCCTCTCTCTGCCTGCCTCTCTGCCTACTTGTGATCTCTCTCTCTGTCAAAAAAATAAAATCTTAAAAAATAAATTGAAAATTAAGGGAATGAAACAATAGGATTCATTGATAGTTGGAGTTCATAAAGGAGATGTAGGATAGATAATGGATGGAGGCAGCTAGGATGCTGCTAATACACTTTTAATGCCTTCAGTTGTACTTTCCTGGTTTTTTGTAAGGGCAGTCCAAGAAAATAGAGGTTTCCCAATCAAGATCACATGGTAGTTTTATAGTGTTGGATGCCTCAGTTAGTTAAAAGGACCAGTTTAATGTGCTAAGAGAGTAAGAGAAATGGAAGTTCTGGTCAGAGACTTGAGTTGAGGAAATTAAAAATGTCTCAGGAGCCACAGATAGAGGTAAACTCAAGTTGACCCATGGCTGCCCAATAGGAGGAGATAGGGATGGGCGACTGGCAGAATGGGTGAAGGGGAGTGCGAGGCACAGGCTTCTAGTTAGGGAATGTGTAAGTCCCGTGGATGAAAGGTACAGCATAGAGGTATAGTCAGTGGTGTTCTAACAGTATCCTGTGGTGACTGATCCCAGCTCCACTTGTGATGAGCAGAGCATTATGTAGTTAAGTCCCCATACATTAAGTCCCCATACAGATTTGGGGAATCACTGTTGTGAACCTGAAACTAATGTAACATTTTGTGTCAGCTATACTTGAATTAAAAAAGAAAAAACAACAGTTGAAATAAAGAATTGATCAATAAGGGAAAAGGAAAAAAATAAAAGCAAATTTGTAGGATTGGATTGGTAGAGGGGAGCCTAGAGCAGATTCCAGGCTAGATTCCCTTGGAGGAGCCGCAGCCACCCAGCAGCTGGCCGGCTTAGTGTCACTGCCCCCTTGGGCAGCGAGGGTGGGGCCCACCAGCCACCCCTGCTGCCCCTGCTCGGTGCTGCCCACAGGAACCCTGGCAGCACGGGCAGTGGCGCAGGCAGCGGTGGTGCCTGGCAGCGGGGACAACAAAAGAATCCCAACGAAGATTTGGGGAACAGTAAAATGGTTCAGAGTAATGGATATGGTTTTGTCAGGGGTGACACCAAGGAGTTTGTACACCAGACTGCCATACAGAAGAACCTGGGAATTATCTTTGTAGTGTAGGAGATGGAGAGATGGTGGAGTTGGATGATGTTGAAGGAGAAAACGGTGCAGAGGCAGCAGATGCGATGGGTTCTGGTGGAGCTTCTGTGCAAGGCAGTAACTATGCAGCAGATCAGACCCAAAAGGGTGCAGAGGCAGCAAATGGGTTCTGGTGGAGCTCCAGTGCAAGGCAGTAACTATGCAGCAGATCAGAACCATTATAGACTCTGTCCACGTGGCAGTGGTCATCCATGCAGTTACCAGAATTGCCAGAAGAGTGAAAGCCAGAGGGAGGATGGGGGCTAGGAGAGTGTGCTTCTGAATGTGGGGTGGGGGCAGGCGGTGCAGTCTCTACTGCAGGTAGAGGTTCCCACCTTACTAGGGGGAAACCCTATGGGCACCCACCCGCTGTATTTTGGCCCTGCTGGACAGGGAGTAGTGCTGCAAAATGCTTCGACAACCAGGGTGCAGGAGAACAGATTGACCAGTGAGGCAGAATGTGTATCGGGGTTACAGAGCAAGATTCACAGGGAGCTTTCTGGCCAAACACAACCTGGAGAGGCCAGCAATGAAGAACATAAGAGAAATCCAGGCAATGAGACCCTCGGTCAGTAGCCACCTCAGTATCTGTACTGCTGCAACTTTAATTACTGATGCTGCTGCAACTTTAATTACTGATGCAGATTCCCAGAAAACCCTAAACCACAAGATGGCAGAGACAAAAGCAACCCATGCAGCAGCTGAGAATTCGTCTGCTCTTGAGGCAGAGCAGGGCGGGTCTGAGTAAATACGGGCTTACTGTCTCTACTGTCATCAGGTTCAGTCATCCAACATGAAGAAATGAAGACGAAATTCCAGCAATAAGAAATGAACAAAAGATTGGAACTGGAGACCTTAAGTCTTTGCTTTTTGCCTATTGACCAGATAAATGGTCTGCATTATCTCTGCATTATCTCTGCAGCATAGGATTTTTATTATTTTTACCTAAAGACGTCTCTTTTTTGTAATGACAAATGTGTGTGTGAGTGTTTTTAAATGCCTTGTTTTTCTCAATACCTCTTTAAAGGTTTTTAAATAGTTTCATCTGGTCAAGTTAAGGTTTTTAGGAAGCTCACTTTTAATTTGTAATAAAAGATGATAGCTTTTTTTCCTCCAGGTAATGAGTGGCAGGCACCTGTTAATAAAGGTCTTCAGTAATTGTCAAAATCCCCATGTTTCTAGGCTTGGTTACAGTAAGTAGTTGTGAAGATAAAAGTGAAGATAAAAGGTCCAGGAAGGTTCTAGAGGATTTGAAAATTTTTGTGTGTAAACTTGAAATTCAGCCAGTGTCATGGCAATAGTTGGAATGAAAAGGAAGACTGATCCGTTTGCCCAAAACTGCGGAGCTGTGAAGTAGAGAGAGGTGATAGTACCATGAAGATGAGGAGATTCTGCCGGATGGCATAAATTCTGGAAGGATAGGACTTTTTCATGGAAGAACAGTGAAGATACAGAATGTTAAGTCTGACTTCAAGCCCTGTTAGTAAGTGGTGGTTGGGAAAGGCAGTAGACACCACTTGTGAATGATACCAAGCAATTGGTATACCTTCAGATGTAGGAGGTGAAGAACTGGTTACGTAATGAGTTTGAGTGTACTTCAGCATGACAGAATGGTACAGTAGCAAGGGTAGGGAAGGAGGTTAACTATGGGGTGAAGATCTGTGAAGGACTGAAAAACATGGGAGGTTTATTACTTTGGCATTAGTCATAAAACTTTACTACTACACACAGAAAGAAACAGTAAAGCAATATATACATAACAGAAAGCTTCAAGTACATGTGATTTACAGAGTACTTTAAAATGGGTAGAAAAAAATTCCTCACTCTGATGGTCACAGTTGCGAATTCATAATAGTTATACGCACTTTTCTTGTTTTTCTATCTTTTGTTTCCAACTAAAATCCTAATTTTTCTCATTTTTCTTGATGGAAACAGGGTATAAGGGCAAGCAGAAGGAAAGGATTAGTACGCATGGTCAGAGCTACTCCAGTATTGGTACAGAGGAAATTGGACTTTACATAAACATTAGATGTTATCAGAAAGCTTCTGGCTAGTTATTAAATCCCAGTTTGTACAGTGAACTATCTGAATTCGTGACCAATATCCAGACTTTCTTAAGGAATAACCATAGACTAGACACTAAACCAGACACCTCATGTATCTGTTCCTTTTAATAATTCTCATTCTAATAATTCTCATGGGACAAACTGAGGAACAGACTCCTTAACTTCTCCACAACTTGTCATGTGGAAAGATCACAGTTGGGATCCAACTGACTCCATTTGATTTCAGCGTCCATGCTCTTAAACACTTGGCAATGAGAGTTTACATACACTGCCATCAATTTAGCAAACCCATTTAAGGACTTGTTATGAATTTTAAGAGCTAACAGTTTGCAAATTACTTCAAATTATTAAGAATAACCAACTGAACATTAATACTTTACATTTACTATGATGGCAATTCATATTTCATAATATAGTGATAAGCATAAACTGTTATTTTCAAATTCAATGTTTAGATTTTTAAATGTTTTGTAACTTAATTATGACCAGAATATCAGATTGATATATTGAAAGTATTAAATACCTGTGTTTCGAAACAAAATCCTTCTTGGAAGCATCTCTTTCTTGGGAATACCGATGTTGCATACACTGTATAAATGTTACATGAATTTTTTCAGTAGGATACACAAGGACAGTGTACATGTAGCAAGGGTAAAAAGAGAGCCTGTGTGTCAACTCTGTCCCTTGTTCTTCCTTCTTAGAGGCAGTTTTTCCTTATACCTTCCAAAGAGATTTTATTAATTCTTAAATTATGCCTATTCATTTCTTTCCATTTGTAGGTACCCTTCCTGAGGAGGCACACACCTTCTTTTACTTGACTTCTTATTCTGCTGTGTGCATAGCAATCGTCTTGAGACGCTATGTCACTACTGTGTTAGGATATCCCACTTTGTATATCCTGGGTCTTCAGGTGACTCATTACATTTCCCAATTTTGTGAAGCACCATGTCCTGAGAAAGAGTGCATGGAGAAACTTCTATTTTCCTATGCCTGTAAAGAGCTTAGAGACTGTCACTCCTTTCTAAGAAGAGCTAAAAAGTTGAGCAAATTGAAAAATTAGCAACTCTTTTTAGATCTATCAGAAGTGAGGCCACATTCTAAATTTCACTTAAAATATTTTGAACTAAACACAAATGAAATCACTTATCTTGAAATACAGCAGGAGCAGTCCTTAAAGGGAAATACGTAGTGTTGAAAGAAGAGGCATCTAATTGAAAATCTAAAATTCTGTATTAAGGAATTAGAAAAAGAGCAAATAAATTCCAAAGTAGGCATAGAAAAACGGTAAAAACTAGAGAAGAAATGAATAAAATGGAAAACTAAGACCAAAACCCCAAGGCTGGTTTTTTGAAGAGACAAAGAGAGTAACTATACCACACAAGGAAGAGGATACTCAAATTACTAACCCACACAGGAAATAGGGGACATCTTTATAGAGCCGCTAGAAATTATAAGGATAAATGGAATAATATGAACAACTCTTTCCTCAAAGTTGATAACCTAGATGAAATGGAACAATTACATGAGAGCAACAGTCTGCCCAACTCCCATGAGAATAGACAAACTGAATAGGCTTATGTCTATTAAAAGAGATAAAATCAGTAATTTTCTAAAATAGCCAAAACCCAGATGCTTTCGCTTATAAAATATAACTGGTGTTTAAAGAAGAAATTTCAATTCCCTATATTCTCCCATAGAAGATGAAAGCAGAGGGAGGGATTGCTAACTCATTCTGATGCCAGCCTAATCATAAAAGCAAAGATATGATAAGGAAACCACAGCCCATTGTCATGAACACAAATGAAAAAATCTTGAACAAAACATTAGCAAGTAGACTCTAACAATGTATGTGAAGAATGAAAGAATTAAGCCAAGTGGGATTTATTCCAGGTATTGAAGGCTAGTTCATCTTTTTTTTTTTTTTTTTTAAGATTTTATTTATTTGTTTGACAGAGAGAAACACAGCCAGAGAGGGAACACAAGCAGAGAGACTGAGAGAGGGAGAAGCAGGCTTTCCGCCGAGCAGGGAGCCCGATGCGGGGCTCAATCCTGGGTCTCCAGGATCATGTCCTGAGCTGAAGGCAGTCGCTTAACCAACTGAGCCACCCAGGTGCCCCTAGTTCATCTTTTAAAGATCAACTACAGTACATCACATTCACAGGCTGAAGAAGAAAAACAAAATATTTCAATACATGCAAGAAAAGTATTTGACAAAATCCAGCTATTCATGGTGAAATCTGAGCAAATTAGAATAGGGGGAGCACTTCCTCAATTTGATAAAGATTGGTACAAAAAACCTACAGCTAACATCATCTCCATTCATTCCTTCCTCCCTCCCTCCCTTCCTCCCTCCCTCCCTCCCTCCCTCTCTCCCTGAGAAAGAGAGCACAAAGCAGAGGGAACAGTAGGCTCCTTGCTCAGCAAGGGACTTGATCCCAGGATCCTGGGATTATGACCTGAGCCAAAGGCAGATGCTTAACCACCTGAGCCACACGGATGTCCCAATACCCTTTTTTTTTTTTAAAGATTTATTTATTTTAGAAAAAGTATGCACATGAGTGGGGTGGGAGGGAGAGGGAGAGAAGCAGATTTCCTGCTGAATGGGGAGCCCAGTGTGTGGCTCAATCCCAGCACTGGAAGATCATGAGCTGAGCCAAAATCAAGAGTCAGATGCTTAGCAGACTGAGCTGCCCAGGCACCCCTGCTATTATCATACTTAATGAATAAAAATGTACTTGCACCATTTCTTTTTAACGTTGTAATAGAATTCTTAGTTAATAAGAAAGGAAGTGAGTACTCTGGGAAAGACAAAATAAAACTTTTTTTGCAGATGGCATAATTGTTTTTGAAGAAAATCTGGAAGAATTAAAGTGGAAATAAGTGCAGAAAAGTTGCATAATTCAAGGTTAATAAACAACAGTCCACTGCTATCTTACATAATAGCAATGAACAGGTGGAACTTGAAATTAAATGTGTCATTTACATTTAGTGCTCCAAAAATGAAAGAAAATAATTAAAAATCTGACCAAATACGTGTTAGATCATAGGAGGAAAACTACAAAACTCTAAGCAAAATTAAAGCACTGAATAAATTGAGATCTAGTACGTGTTCATGAATAAGAAGAGTTAATATTATCAGGACATCAGTTCTTCCAGTGTGGTCCATAGACTCAAATAAATCCCAGTGAAAACCTAGCAATGTTTTTTGTGGATGTAAACTGATTTTAGAGTTTATATGGAGAGGTAAAAGATGCAGAACAGCCAATGCAGTATTGAAGAAGGATAATGTTGGAGGACTGACACTACTCAACTTCATGACTTACTGTAAAACTACAGTAATAAAGACAGTCTAGTAGGTGGAAGAAGAGACACATAAATCAGTGGAAGAGAGTATAGCACCCAGAAGCATACCGTGTAAATGGCAGATTTTTGTCAAGTGCAAAGGGAATACAATGGAACAAAGGTAGTCTTTTCAGTAAGTAGGGTTATAACAAACATTTTCAGGAAAAAAAAAATGAATCCAGACATAGATTACACCCTGCACAAAAATTCAGAAGGGATTATAGACCTCAATGTAAAGCAAAAACCCCACAAAACTCCCAGAGTGGAGAAAACTTAGTTGACCTTGGGTTTGGTGATATCTTTTTAGATAAAATGGCGAAGGCGTGATCTATGAAAGAATTGATAAGCTGGACTTCATTAAAATTAAAAACTTCTGCTCTGCCAAGGTCGCCATAAAAAGAAAAAAAAACAAATTAAAAGGTGGGAGGATATACCTGTAAAAGACACATATGGTAAGGGACTTTTATCTAAAACATAAAAAAAAAAAAACCTATTAAAATTCAACAATACAAAAAAAAACTCCCTGAAAGGGTAAAACAAAACAAAACAAAACAAAAAACCTCAATAGATAGCTCTCCAAAGAAAATATACACACGGCAAATAAACATAAAAATGTTCTACACTCCATGTCACTAGGAAAATGCAAATTAAAGCAATTAGCTATCACTACTCATCTATTCAAATGATCAAAATTTAGAATACCAAACCTACTGCTTGTGAGGATATAGAGTAAGGGGAATTCTCATTCATTGCTACTAAGAGTTCATGACAGCATGTTCACTTAGGAAGACCACTGGACAATTTTCTTATAAAACTAAACATATTCTTACTATATGATCGTGTAATATACTTTTCTGTATTTACTCAAATGAATTGAAATCTTATGTTGACACAAAAACCTACATATGAGTGTTACACCAGCTTTTTTCATAATTGCCAAAACTTGGGAACAACCAAGATGTTCCTAGGTAGGTGAATGCATGCATAAACTGGTACGTCCAGCAAATGGAATATTATTCAGTGCAAAAAATGATTTATGAAGACATGGAAGACATAGAGGAAAGTGAAATGTATGTAATTTGAAAAAAGAAATCTGAATAGTCTACATACTGTAGGAGTACAAGTACATGATTTCTGGAAAAGCCAGAACTATGGAAGCAGGAAAAAGTTCCATGGTTATTGGGGGTTGAGTGCATAGGAACTAAAATTCTGTTGAGAACTGCAGTGTTCTATCCTCAGGTGATAAATAAGTTTTCTTGAAGGACAGTTTATATAGACAATGATTATCTTCAAAATTATGGAGAAACTGCTGCTTTGTTTTTCTCATTTTCATTGTTGCTGTTCTGTCTCAACCAATTTGGGTTCCTGCTTTTTAGGAGGTCTTTTGTTGTTTTTATTAATTGGGTTTGGTGTATTTTCATCCATTAGCTTCTACATTCCATGAGACTTTTTAATTTGGAAACTCATGTTCTTAATTATTGTAATTTTTAAAAAAATATTTGGTTCTTTCTCCTACTCTTTATGTTCTTTCCTTCTGGTTTTTCTTTTTCTTTTTTCTTTTCTTTTTTTTTGGTGTGTATCGGACTTTGTGCTTGCTTTTTCCCCCTCTATTTCTCCCCCTTTTAAAGAACATCCTAACACTTCCTCACTTATCATGCTGAAGTCTTTTTTTAACTGAAAAGTTCCTCCAAATTATCTTATTTTTTGCCTTTTTGACCTTACATTTCCTGTTAGTCTTGGTTTCAGTTAAATCTGGGTTTTCTGGTCATGTTTATGTGTTGGAGGCTGATTGTATTGGTGGGTTGTGTAGGTAGAGCTTTTTGACTTTCAGATGGACTATATTTGGGGACCTCTGACAACAGTATC
Organism: Spilogale gracilis; assembly: GCA_004023965.1. Lineage (NCBI taxonomy): Eukaryota > Metazoa > Chordata > Mammalia > Carnivora > Mephitidae > Spilogale > Spilogale gracilis. The sequence goes on from PITA01010258.1 coordinate 33,333, forward strand.
CTTAGAGCTTCTGCCTGGGAGGACTGTTTGGCATTCTTTCAGGCTACAAGTTTAAGGAGGCAGAGGGTTCTTAATATCAGTGCGTGCATGTTGTGGGATCAGTGATATTACTATGATTCTCATGCTAGATGATAAAGATAAACATTTTCAGCAATTACACACTGATTAACTTTTTTGTTTTAAAATCTGTTGTGCTCATTCTTTTCTATTTGTTCCGTATGTTCTGTTTTTCTCTTGGTTTTCCTGCATTTGTATTGATTTCTCATTTTTTAATGATTCTATCTTACCATTACTGATTTATTTTAAACTTAAAAATGTTTAGTGTAGGGGCGCCTGGGTGGCTCAGTCATTAAGCATCTGCTTTCGGCTCAGGTCACGATCCTGGAGTCCTGGGATCGAGTCCCTCATCGGGCTCCCTGCTCGGCAGGAAGCCTGCTTCTCCCTCTCTCACTCTCCCTGCTTGCGTTCCCTCTCTAGATGTATTTCTCTCTGTCAAATAAATAAATCTTAAAAAAAATGTTTTGTGTATGCCTTGAATGTAGAAATTATATGTAGTCAGAGTCACCTTCAAATAGTAATATACCTTTCATGAGCCTATAGTAGTAGGTTACTGAAGGGGAGCTTGCAAGGGTGTAAATACTCCTGTTGAGTATGTGACTTCCAGAGGTTCTATATTCTCACAGTCACCTTCACTCACTATTTAGCAATGTGTTGAAATTCTCCATTTATTCTTCTTATCTGCTTGTCTGGCATCTGCTGTCTTGTTCTTATTCTGTCTTGTAGGTGAGTTGGTGATGGCGTTTTCTTTGTCCTTGGGGGAGGCATGCCTTTTCTTAGATTTAAGGCTAGTTGGTCATCTTGTGACCTCAGCCATGGTGGGTTCAAGAAAAAGTTATGCTTTTCTAGTTTACATTATTTTTTTTCAAGAAAGAACATTACTTTTCCCAGCTTTCCATCTCTTACACAAAAGTAGAAGTCATGACCAGTGTCACTAAGAAATGTAGGAATTCAGAATTTAGTAGGTTATTAAGCCTGTATTTTTTGAACTTATTGCAAAATAAAATTTTTTGTTGTAGAAATTATCAAAACCCCCATAAATAATTGTAATAGTAATCTATACAATGAATGACAAATTCATGCTACTCTTTCTGTCAAGATTGCACAGCCTCTGTTTACAGTATATATTTCATATATCCCTGATTCAGAATTTTCTGTGTTTCCCACTGGCTCTAGTGACTGGTACCCTAAAGACTTCATATAGTTTATGGGTTTCTGCCATCTTGGCTGGTACAACATGTGATTGGCAGGAGTAGAGCATCATGTAATTTTCTTTTCACCACCTAAGACAGGAGGAAGTACCTGTTTCTGTTGTTTCCTCTCAACAAGTACTTTGTGAGCACTTTTAAGGCTTTCCACAAATGTGTTAAATATCTTGGCTTTGAAAAGAGTCAGGAAGAGAATTATTGCTGGTCATCTTTGGAATCTGACCTTGTGTTAAAGAGAGCATTCTGTTGACCATATATAGATCTCACATACTGCTAAACGAGTCTGTACAGATGGTAGAAGTACAAAGAAGAGGCTTAGCATTTGTCTTACTTGAATATAACAAACATTGATAATACTTGTTTTAAAATTACATTATCTAAGAAATATGTGTTGGTACGTAGTATATCACAATAGAAGATTTAAGCTGAGATACCATTTTGGTCAATTTAGGACTATGTACATTTGGTGGTTCTATTTTCTTGTCCATTACTTTAACAAACCACTACAGTTAGAACTTTGGAATATCTAGTACAGCAAAACAGCCCTGGCAATGGGTGCTAAATGACACACTGGTATTTGTGGCCTTACTGTAGTCTTTATTACCTGGGTATGTTTGTTGTAAAATATAAATCTATCAGATGTCTGAAACTTCTCTGTTGTATGCCACCTTTTGCCTAAAGGTATACCTCTCTCCAGTTTCACTCAGTCTTTAGAATGAGATCAGAGATCATTTCCTTTGAAAGGCCTCTCTAATGCATTCACACAGAATTAAGTACTTTATCTCCACATCTACTTGTAGATATTCTGGTGTTGCATCTATCATAGTCTTTAGCAAAATATTTGTTACAGATCAGCCTCCTCTTTAAGTTCTGAGTCCTTGGGGTGCCTGGGTGGCTTAGTCGGTTAAGTGACTGTCTTCAGCTCAGGTCATATCTCGGGGTCCTGGGATGGAGCTGAGCCCCGCATCAGCCTCCCTGCTTAGCAGAGGCTACTTATCCCTCTGCCCAGACCCACTGCTTGCTTTCTCAAATAAATATAATTTTTAAAAAATATTGAAGAAAAAGAACATTTGATTTCCTTGAGGATCTAATAGACCTCTCATTTATCTTTAAATGCTTCTCTTGAATATAGAGCTTGGACATGATCGGCACATAGTACTGTTTAGCTGAATTTTATTGGTTATTTTAATGGTTTTGTTTAAAATGCTTAAAAAATGTTGCTTGTACTTTATTAAATCTAAGAGAGGCACTTCCTTTTTTTCTTTTTTTAAGATTTATTTATTTGAGAGAGGGAGGGAGGGAGCATGCATACAAGTGGGGAGAGGGCCACAGGGAGTGAATCTCAAGCTAACTCCCAGCTCAGCATGGAGCCCAGTGGGGGGCTCTATTTCATGACCCTGAGATCATGACCTCTGAGCAGAAACCTAGAGCAGGACACTAAACTGACTGAGTCACCCCGGTGCCCCAGGCCTTTCTATTTTTGTCTAATAATGCAATATTGAACTGTTTTCATGTTCAGAATCAAAATATGAATTTTTAAGACATGTGTTGATATGTAAAATATTAAAATGAACAAAAGCTGTGACTTGTGAATATCTTAAAAAAATACAGCATAGGGATTGGAATTTGATGGTTACATATATTTGTTAGGTAATATCCTGATATAAAAAATGTCAGCATACTTGCAGGCATTTTAGAAACATGTTGGGAACGGTAGATTATAATAAAAAAAAGTATTTATTAGACCCCTGAAACTACTGAGGGGTTTCAAAACTTAGGGTTGCCACTTGCCTACTTCCATATCTTTTGACATTTAGGGCATAGGGACAGTTATTGTGCAACTTGATGAATCAGTAGAATCAAAGAGTTTGTGAGTTCTCTAGGCCTTTCCTTTTATACATTGATTATGAAATAAAACAAAGTTTTACTTAAAAATATATTTAAACATTTTTTTTCCTACCCAGTGTAGTGACTATGACTTGGACTTTGGAACTGAGTGTTTGCAATTGGCTCTAAAATATGGTCACGTTAATGCCAAACTTGTGGAAGGATCACCTGACCTCTGGAAGGTAAGGAAGTTGGCATTTTGCTTTGGATCTTGGTTGTGTTTATATGTCATTCCTAAGACACATTCTATAAGTATAAACACTTTCCAGGTGCTTAAGAAAATGAAGAAATGTATAAAAATGTTGGTTTCATACCAAACCAGTATTTTGAGGTGTAAGTGTGTGTATGTATGCATACATTAAAGGCATTGAGAGTTTCACTGGGTTTCCTGAGCATCAAAGTATGTATCATTTCTATTTCTTGGTTTGTAGAAAATCCACTTTGAGATAATTTATTCAAATAAATTCCATTTTATCTGATAAGATGGTTTTATTCAATTCTTAAACTCTCTCTATATATTCTTATATTCAGTTACCTTAAACTCCATTTGTTTGAGGATGCAACTCAGCTTTCCACAGTAGCAACCTTTCCTTCCACGCCCCGGGGGGAGAGGGAGGGGGGTAGCTCCAACTTAACAGGGTTCAAGACATACCTGCACAGTTCTGACTTTTAGTAGGGTGGGTGACCAGACCCACTTAGTGGCCCTAGTGAGGAGTTAGACTCTTGAATGTAAGAAGGATTGAATCTTTTTTTTTTTTAAGATTTTATTTATTTTGACAGAGAGAAACACAGCTAGTGAGGGGAACACAAGCAGGGGGAGTGAGAAAGGGAGAAGCAGGCTTCCCGCCGAGCAGGGAGCCTGATGTGGTACTTGATCCCGGGTCTCCGGGATCATGTCCTGAGCGGAAGGCAGTTGCTTAACCAACTGAGCCACCCAGGTGCCCCAGAAGGATTGAATCTTGATGACGAACATCTTTGTTTTCGAAGGAATGAAGTGATTATAGCACTATCCTACTAAAATGTCCTGTGGAGGCTGGAGTGTTTCATGGTATGGCTTTCCTTTGTCCTGAAAGTAGAAGTATGCTGAATTGAACAGTATATTCTGAAGCAGGGTAGGGCAGTTTTATTTTTTGAAGCTTTGCTGCTTTTGAAATATAGGGTGAAGTCTTTATAAAGCATCCATCTAAATCTGGTAAGTTAAGAGTCATCATAACTCGAAGATGATATGAATCCAAAAACACATTTCCTCATTGACTTAAAAACAAAACAGAAAGCCCTATAAGTTTATTAGGTATTTGGTACAGTAACATGATGGGCCTTGCTGTATGTTAAAGTTGTCTCATACACACTTAAACTGTTCTGAAATTTAAAAATAATGGTATGTCTGGATTATTGCCTGGTGGAGAAAATTCATGTGGTGTTATTGTTCTTTTAACGGTAACCAAATATCTTCAACCCAGCAGGCAAACATTTTATTCATTTTGTGTATTCTTTTCTGTCTGTGACTCAGCTGATAGTAAGCACATGGTGAGGACTATGGTGTTGACCAGTTAGGTGTTTTGTTATAGATCCTGACTTCCATCTCTGTACAGCCCCTTTGGACTGCGGGCTAGACTTAATTTGCAGGCAATGGGAGAGGGAAGTGGAAACTCTTAGACAAGTTTTATTGCTACTCACATGTTCATTTAATACTCTTGGGCCTCATTTTTGATGTCTTAAGGGTATGTGGTGATCTATTTCTGTGGGTGTTCAGAGCCTTTTCAAAATTTGTCAAGCCCCCTCAGATGTGTAGATGAGAGGAAAGTAACACATTGCTCTTGAAATTTTCCACTTGTTCCTCACATATTTGTTTCAATTTTGTTTAGATTTTCTTTTTTGTTGAAATCTATTTCACTGCTTTCTCCAAGAACACAGTATTAGTTCTCACGTCTTAGTGCTCTGCTTCCCTTTCATGAGCATCAACTGTCTATGCAGTAAGGCAGGGATTGGCTTTCCCAGGGCTTCTTCTCCTCACCCTGGTCAATCATTTCATCATGTGAATAGTGTCTTCTATGAAGGGATGTTCAAGTTCTAACTCTGGCACTTAGGAATGAGGCCTTATTTAAAAAGTGTCTTTACAGATCTGATCGAGTTCAGTTGAGGTCATATTGGCACGGAGTTGAATTCAGGGTTCAACTCAGGGCCTTCTGAATTCAACAGAGAAGAAATGCAAGAAGAGAAGGAGAGAAAGGAAGAACGCCAGTGACGATGGAGGTAGGGACTATGGTGGTGTTTTATCTAGAAGCAAAGGAAAGCCAAGCATGGCTGGCAAACACAGCAAAGCAGGAAGAGGCCAGAAAGGCTTATATACAAAGAGGCCTGTATACAAAACCTTCATGGCCCTGTGGACCCCTTCTATAAGCTAGAAGTCCAGCTTACAGCCACCCAATTTGCAGTACTTCATTGCAGGAATCCTAGGAAATTAATTAACATTCCCCACACTTAGGACCCTGAGGGATTACCATTCTAGTATCACTTTCCAAAGTGGGACATGTGGGGTGGGAGAAGCCCTATTCTTTACAATATTTAAATAATGGGATCCTGCATTCTAAAAGGGCATGTAATGAAAGGGATTGAGGAAAAAGTCTTTCAAATGGCAGATAGGAGGTCTCTTCTGATACCATATTTCTTCTGATAATTGAGGTGAAATTATTTTGAGGGCAAGTGCTACAGTTTTAGGGTCCTTGTTTCCTCTTTCTGCCTCCCGTCTTCCCTTACATCCCCTTTTTTCTTCTTTCTGATACTGTCCTAGCTATTGGTGTAGCCCTCTTAAGCTTCTTCATGACATTATATGAATTGTCTTCACTTTAGGTTTCTCATTTAATTTTGTAGTCTTGGCATTTTGCAGAATAAAGTTAATTGGTTTCTGTTTAAACCAAAGCAATGGAATCTACATGTAGAAAGTAGTGTTCAAATTCTATACTAACATCAGAATTGCTATGATTTTTAAGAATTGGAATCTGAAAAAAGATTTAGTGCAATGAGGCTAAAACCAGTACTGGATTTAGGTGGCTGAGCCAACTACTTGGCTAATGATGCATAAATCTTGAAATAGTGAAAAATGCGTTTCAGGGGACATTTTGCTACCATAACAAGTAAGGCAAGGGAGGATTCTGAAACACAGATCCAGGGTATCTTCCCTTACCCCTGAGAAGTCAGGGATTTTGCCCCCACAGTGGTGTGAGTAAAGACTAGAATGTCTCAAGCCTGTGTGTAGGACTATTTGAATTGCCACCAGAAATCCCAGGAGGGTTATTTTTTTATTTTACATACTCTTTTGTAGAAGTAAATGCAAGAAGTAAATGTTCACAGTTATGTCACGTCTCTTGCAATGGCTTCTTTGGGGCCTGGAGGAACCCTTAATTGTTTTGAATCACCATGCAGAGTAGAGGACATCCCCCACTCCCCATGACAAAGTCTAACCAATCACAGAAGAGAACAGGACTGATTTTGGGGATAGGAATTGGCTCTCATGCTTTCCTTGAGGGGTGGTATCTTGCCAGACCTTAGTGAACGAACTGTTATTTGACAAAATTTCATACAGTGGACATAAAAACTTCCATTCCTTTAATTTATAATTGTACCATATTTTTGTCCCAATATACTTAAATACTTGCTCACTTTCTACACTATATGGAACTAATTGAATAAGCCTTTTGTTTCTAAATGTTATAAATATCCTTAAGGCATAAAAGATTTATAACCAGGTATTGAAGAAATTAAACTGTGCTCATTGTCTGAAAATACTTGTTTAGGAGAAGTTTCTGAAGTGTTTTTGAGTCATCACATATTGGAATAACTGACTTTTTAGGAATCCTTTTGATGGGAACTTTTTTTTTTTTTAATCCAAGTGTTATGGCATTTTGTTTAAAAACAAAAATAAGGATGCCTGGGTAGCTAAGTCTGTTAAGCGTCTGCCTTCTGCTCAAGTCATGATGTCATGACTCAAGCTCCGTGCTTGTCCAGAAGCCTGCTTCTCCCTCTCCCTCTGTTTGCTGTTCCTCCTGCTTGTGCTTGCTCATGTGTGTGTGCTCTCTCTCTGACAAATAAATAAAATCTTAATAAAATAAAGAAAATAAAAATAAACCAAAATAATCTCACTTCTTTAAATCTCAAAATCTCAAAATTACAATCTAGAAATATTTTCTAGGTAGACCTAATTGATGAAGTGGAAATAGATAAAACAGATACTGCCCGAAATCTAAATCTGTATCTAATAAACATACTCCATTTTTTTAGAATTTAAGATTTTTTGACTCCTAATTACTGGAGCTACATACTCATTTTCTTACAAGTTAAAAGACAGGAAAGATGGGGACTAAGCGTTATGTGATTCATGTAACATGGTGGCCAACTAAATGAGGCTCTGAGAAGTCTAATTTACTAAATTGTCACCACAGAGTGAAACAGGTAGGTGGGCTAGTGTTCTCTGGAACCCACCTTGAGGCAGCTGAGGGAGGCCTGGCCTCGGAGACAGAAAGCTCGCCCTGGCCCTGAGTTTTAGATTTCTCTTGCATTGAATATTCTTTTCTTTTAGTTACACACTTGACTCAGATGAAATATTGCAGAGAAGCAAAAAGAAAGGAGACAAAAAGTGAGTTTAACTGGGAGAGGGGCAGATGGGGCCCGAAACACTGGTCTTTCAATGGCTCCTAAGCCTGTACTGAGCAGTGTGACAATAAGTCAATCTAAGGATTGAGGGCTCTCTTCCATCACTAAAGGGTTGATTTTTTTTTTTTTTTTTAAGTAACTAACTTTCATAATGTATTGTGCAAGGTCCGAGGAAAACTACAGATCATCCTGACAGAAGGAAATCAACTTCAAAACTGATTTAATAAACTTTTGAAAATTAAAAAAATAAAGAAAGGGCAACCCATATTACTGTAAGAGTTTGACAGAAAAAGTATAACTCATCAGTGCAGAATTGCAACATTTTCCAGTACTGTTCCCTTTGAAGTACATTAACTGTTTCAAATAGGAAAAAAATCTATTTTTAAACACTGTACTTTACCAGTTTGTGAGAAACATTTTGTACTTCATTTTTGTTAGATTCGTGTTTGCTGAGAAGTAGCATTGATGTATTAAATAAAGCTTTATGTAGAAGATATTAATAAACAATAAAAAAAACTTTAATCTGTGTGTAGTAGGTATCCACAGCCTACAAGAAAAACTAGGCAAAAGAAATTTGAGAACGCTTTCCTGTTTATACAGTTAATGATTTAATAATAGTGTATCACCTTTAGGTGATGCAAGTATGTCTCTTAACTAAGACTGATTGCAATGCAAAACTGTTAAGTCGTGCTGGAATGCTAGAAAAGGGAGTTTAGGATTTGAGAACAATTTTTCTTTAACTTAAAAAAATTCATCTTTAAGATATCTTTGAAAAAAAGTAGAAGATACTTTCACAGTTCCTCAAAATATTGTTATTATTTTGAATGCAGTTTTATTCCTCAGAGCTGAAGGAACCCAAAATGAATAATGTTAATTAGGCCTCTTCCTATTTCAGTTCTGAGTTTGCCCTATACAGCAGAAAATTATTAAAGAAAAACACTTTTCTAATTTGAATTACTGAATCTGATTTCAGTAATCTAGTTATCTTTGGGTTTTTGAGAAAACAGAAAAAAAACTTACCTGGCGGAATTTTTACAAGACAATTTTTCTACCAAAATACTGTTTCACAGATTAGGGATTTGCTTTATTCTTTTCATTTCTCTAGCCTCAAAACTTAGAACAGGACCTAGAACAGAGTAGTTGTTTGATAAATTTTGTTGAATGAATGAGTGAGATCAGTATATTGTTTAATTTGGTAAAATACATAGCCCAGGTCTTTAAATGTCTGTTTTCTATTTTCTATCCAGATACTGGAATGGCACTGTGGATCAGTAACTATCATACAGTTTTGTTTGGCATGTGCTTGTTTTGTCAATAATATAACAATGTCATATGTGACTTCAGTAGTTCAGTTGAAGGCTACAGAAATTTCCTACCTAACTCTTTTGTTAAATATTTATTAGAGTTCAGGGAGGGGAGAGAGAGAGAGAGAGAGAGAGAGAGAGAGAAAGAGAGAGAGAGAGAGAGAGAAAGAAAGTCTCAAGCCAACTCTGTGCTGAGGGCAGAGCCCAATGGGGGAATGGGGTGGGGTGGAGGTGACTCGATCTCATGATACTGATATCAGGACCTTAGCTAAAACCAAGAGTTAGACACTTAACTGATTGAGCCACCCAGTTACCCCAGTTTTCTACCTCTCTTACATATTAGCTGTTACTTGAGTTGTGGACTGTAGGGTAATGTTTTGCACCAAGATTTACCAGCCAGGATAAAGGTATAGCAGGGAAATCTAGTTTGGGTAGAAGTGCCCTGAGCAACCTGAGCAGAACAAAGTTCTTGTACAAGACTAGTTACAAGATAATCTGAGGAGAAAAAAGTACATGAATTATAGGCACAAAAATGTACTCACTTGGTATGTACCTTTCAAAATGGGCTTTTGGACCACTTTCATCATAATAGTGCAGTATCTTCTAAGTTTCTCGGTTCTGACATAACTAATTCTGCATTGCCAAAAACCTGACATACTCAATACTTGAGCTCATGGGATATGTTCTGGGAAGTATCTGCCCTAGGACTATGCAGGTTACAATTAGAAGGAGGATGTATGATCTTCATGAAAGATAATGATTGTTCTTATGTACATGAAGGTACCTTCTAGTCTCTGTAAGATCCATGTATTAATAAAAAACTTGAAAGATGAACCTTACCTACATAAAGATACCTGCCTCCTTCAATTCAGAAGGAAGTCCCTCTTGATATGAATTAATCTTTGAGAATTATCTCATTTCAACTAAAAATGGGATTTAGTGATCTTTATTACACGTACTTTTTCTTCCTTCCTTACAACATACAACTTGATTATTAAACAGTAATAACCAGTGGTGCTAGTAGTCTTATTTAAATACTACCACATAATCTTTGAAATAATACTTATATTAATAAGATATTGGTAACCACTGCCACATAATATCTCAATTTAAAGATCCAAAAACAAGTATTCAGCCATTTGCAGAAATTGAATGTATTTTTTCGGAACTTGCTAATGTTGTTATAATTTAGAAATTGTCAGTACTATGTGTTTAGAGTTTCTCCAAAATAAATTGTTTCCTTTGGGGCGTAATTTTATTGCTCTCACATTCCTTCCTGCTCTGTTAAGTCTAATGAGGTTTGTTTGTCCTTTAGGTGACCTACAAACGAGATCTGTATGCAGCTGAATCGATTATTAAGGGTATGTTTGGCCTTGTGACTGTCAGTTCCTGTGTTTCAAAAATGAGAGCCCGTTCAGAATTTCTCATGACATTTTAAATCCCAGAATTCTCAGAAGTATAAATGGCTGCAGGCCACAGAGGTCTGTGATTTGTTTTTTTTTTTTGAAAATAATTACATTTCATGCTTCCTGCTTATGAAATATCACTTATTAGTTATGTCTTGTTGGTTTTAATTTTTATAAAGGAAAAACTTAATTTATGAAAAGTATGGGACATTGACTCTATTCAACATAAAAAATGATTTTAATAAATTGAAGATACTTATGTTTACTAAGAGGCCTGGTTGTCCCCTTCCTCCACCCCGTAACACCACCATATCAGTACGGGATGTAGCGTCTTTCATATGAAGGTATTTTTTCCCCCAAATACAGAACTGAAACTAGATGATATGTTAAATTACCTTCCAATCTTGACAAAGGTTGCAATTTTGTTTTGTAATTTGGGCACTACATATGTAATAACCCCTTTATCATTGTTCTACATCACACAGAGGTAGTTTATGTAATAATCAACAAATATTTGTCATTGTACTTAACACTGTACTAGGAACATAATGATAATGCAGAGGGGACATTGATTCTGTATCTTTGCAGCCTCTGTCTTTTCAATCAGGGCTTCTGAACCTCAGTACTCTTGGTATTTTAGTTCACGCAGTTCTTCATTGCAGAGACTGTATTGTCCATTGTAGGTTATTGAACTGTGTGCCAGGCCTGTATTCACTAGATGCCAGAAGCACTCTTTCCTCTCTTCTTTCCTCCATTCTCCCTGATGTGACATCAAAGATGTGTCCTGACAGAAACACTGTTAAAACTTGTGGTACTGGCACAAATGACAGCACTGATCCTGGAGAAAGTTTGGGGCTTCACAATCTGTTATTGACACCTTCAAAATAGATGAAGGATAGATCTGTGTGTTTTTCACTGAGAGGTGAACTTGGAATTCAGACTTGGAAGTTGGAAAAAATGCTGAGTCTGAACTCTGAATGCATCAATTTGTTAAATAGGTTTTCCCCCAAACTTTGAATAATCAATTGGCTTCATATTCTCAGAACTGAAATTTTAATGCTGGTCATGACATTGTATATTTGTAGTCTATCTTCAAGGTTTTTGTCCTTCAAGAATATTGTGTTGCAAACCATTAATGTACCATAAGTTATACATCTGTGTATCTGTGTATGTAAACAGATCATCTCTAGCTATAAATCAAAATGTTGACATGTATTTACACATCAGCCAGGCATTGTTTAAACATGACTGTAGAGAAGTTGGCTAAAACCGTGATGTTGGTTGGCTATGTTCTCAGCAGAAGGAAATAGAAAACTTGTCTGGTTTCCATACAGTCATACCTTTGTTACCTAAGTACAATGGACATGACCTATTTTGTGAGTAGCTGGTAAGTGCTCCTCCTGAGAATTGTGCACATGATATTTGCCTACAATTTATCATAGCAGGCTTCCTATAACATAAAAGCCTACATTTTAAGTGTACTTATAATGACTGTGGTTTTGGAAATTGTATACAGAGAGAAACTCTTTTTCTTCTATAACATGCTTTAGTGTGCTGTTTTTATTTTTAAGTATTTAAAAAGTGTTCTTTTATACTCAGGAAAAGTAATATGACTGGAATAAATGGCTAATGAATCATCTCCAAAAATGTCCTTATGCTCTAGGGTTTGCATACCTAATAATTTCCCAGGAGATTGTGATGTTGCTCATATATTTGGAGGGCCACTCCTCTGGGACCTTCCTATTCTCATTGTGGGTTTCTAGATCAGCAGCACGATTACCTGAGAACCTGAATGTAGGATGTGTGGCCCCACTACATTAAATCAGAATATGCATTTCAGCAAAAACTCTGGCTGAGTAGTTTGCACATTACATTTTGGAGACATTTCTCTATGCTGCTCTTCAGTCTTTCACAGATCATTTCTTTTTAGATAATATTTTTATTGCATTAAGAGCTCTAACTGCTTTATCAGTGCCAAATGCTCATTTGCTTACTTGGGATTACTATCTCCTTCTGTGATTTGTACTAATGCTATCTCAGAGGCTGATGGGAGAAAGAACACTAGGCATAGACAAATAAACATCCTTGGATTTTTTAAAAAATAAAATTACAAAATAAAATATATATAGTAGATTTTCTGAGCTATGTATTTACCATTTTGCCTGTTCCTACTAAAGTTCAAAGTATTTTTCTAGGCACTACTACAACACTATTTATTGGGTCATTCAATATTTCCGTATATTATCTGGTGCTCATCACAAGTATGCTTTTTAACTCGCAACACCTATTTCCCCCATTCCCCCATTCCCTTCCCCTCTGGTAACCACAGTTCTCAATAATTAAAAGTCTGTTTCTTGGTTTGTCTCTCTTTCTCTGCCTTTTTTCATTTGTTTTGGTTCTTAAATTCCACACATGAGTGAAATTGTACAGTGTTTGTCTTTCTCTGTCTTATTTCGGTAGTATTTTACTCCCTAGCTCCCTCCACATCCTGCAAATGGCAAGATTTCATTCTTTTTACAGCTGAATAACATTCTATTGTATATATATCACATCTTTATGTATTCATCAATGGATGGACACTTGGACTTTTTCCATAGCTTGGCTACTATAGATAATGCTGCTTTAAACATAGGTGTGCATATATCTTTTTGGATTAATGTTTTTGGACTCCTTGTGTAAATACCCAGTAGTGCCATTGCTGAATTATAGGGTAGTTTGATTTTTAACTTTTGAAGAACCTCCATACTGTTCTCCAGAGTGACTGCACCAGTTTGCATTCCTACCAACAGGGCAAGGTGGCGGCGGGATGTTTTCTTTTCTCTATATCCTTGCTAACACTTGTTGTTTCTGATGTTCTTGATTTTAGCCATTTTGACAGATGCGAGATGATAACTCATTGTGGCTTTGATGTGCATTTCCCTAATGATGAGCGATATTGAGCATCTTTTCATGTGTCTATTGATTGACCATCTAGATGTCTTCTTTGGAGAACTGTATGTTCATATCTTTTGCCCATTTTTAATTTTTTTTAATTTTTAATTTTTTTTTAAGATTTTATTTGTTTGACAGAGAGAAACACAGCCAGAGAGGGAATACAAGCAGGAGGAGTGAGAGGGAGAAGCAGGCTTCCCGCTGAGCAGGGAGCCCGATGTGGGACTCGATCCCAGGTCTCTGGGATCATGACCTGAGCCGAAGGCAGTTGCTCAACCAACTGAGCCACCCAGGTGCCCTTGCCCATTTTTTAAATTGGACTATTTGTTGTTTGGGTGTTTAATAATTTCTGAACATATTTTGCCTACTAACTCTTGGTCGGATATGTTATTTGCAAATATCTTCTTCCATTCCATAGATTCAGTTTTAGTTGGTTGATTGTTTTCTTCGCTGTGCAGAAGCTTTATATCCTGATGAAGTCCCAGTAGTTTATTTTTGCTTTTGTTTTCCTCCCCTCAGGAGACTATACCCAGAAAAATGTTACAGCCAGTGTTAAAGAGGTTAGTGCCTGTGTTCTCTTCTAGGATTTTTAGGTTTTCAGGTCTCACACTTATGTCTATGATCCAATTTGAATTTATTTTTGTGTATGATTTATTAAAAGTGTCCAATTTCATTCTTTTGCATGTTGCTGTCCAGCTTTCCCAGCACAATTTTTTGAAGATACTGTCTTTTCTTTATTGGATATTCTTTCCTGCTTTGCCAAAGATTAATTGACCATGTAGTCATGGCTTTGTGGGTGTTCTGTCCTGTTGATGGTTATGTCTCTCTGTCATGCCACTACCATACTGCTTTGATGACTACAACTTTGTAATATACCTAAAGCTTGGAATTATGATACCTCTATCTTTGCTTTTCTTTTTCAAAATTGTTTTGGCTTTTTGGGGTCTCTTGTGGTTCCATACACATTTTAGGATTGTTTGTTCCAGCTCTGTAAAAATTGCTGTTGATATTTTGATCGGGATTGCATTAAGTATGTAGATAGCTTTGGGTAATGTAGACATTTTAATAGTATTTGCTCTTCTAACCCATTAACATGGAATGTCATTCCATTTGTTTGTGTCATCTTGAATTTCTTTTATCAGAAGAAGGTTGGTTGTCCAATTTGTTACAGAGTACAAGTCTTTAACATCTTTGGTTAGGTTGATTCCTAGTTGTCTTACTATTTTGGGTGGAATTAAAAATGGATTTTTTTAAAAAAAATTCTCTTTCTGCTGCTTCATTATTGGTGTATAGAAATGCAGCAGAGTTTTGTACATAGATTTTTGTATCCTGCAACTTTACTAAATTCATTTATCAGTTCTAGGAGTTTTTTGGTGGAGTTTTTAGGGTTTTTCTACATATAGTACTATGTCATCTACAGATTGTGAAAGTTTTACTTTTTCCTTACCTATTTGGATTCTTTTTATTTCTTTTTGTTGTTTGATTTCTGTGGTTAGGACTTCCAGTACTAGGTTGAATAAAAGTGGTGAGAATGGACATCCTTGTCTTATTCCCCTTATTAGGGGAAAAGCTCAGTTTTCCACCAATAAGGATGATATTGACTGTGGGTTTTTCAAAAATGGCTTTATTATGTTGAGGTATGTTTCCTCAAAGCATTTTTTTTAGTTTTTTTTTTTTTCATAAATGGATGCTGTAGTTTAGTCAAATGCTTTTTCTGCATCTTTTGAAATGATCATAAGATTCTTATCCTTTTTCCTATTGATGTGATGTATCATGCTGATTTGTGAATATTTAACCACCTTTGCAGCACAGGAATAAATACTACTTGATCATGGTGAATGATTCTTTTTAATGTATTGCTGGATTCTCTGCTAGCATTTTGTTGAGGATTTTTGTTTCTGTGTTCATCAAGGATGTTGGCCTGTAGTTCTTTTTTTAGTGGTTTCTTTATCTGTATTGGCATCAGTATTATGCTGGCATGGAATGAATTAGCAAGTTTTCCTTCCTTTCCTATTCAAATAGTTTGAGAAGAATATGTATTAAATCTCTGCTAACTGTTCAGTAGAATTTGCCTGTGAAGCCATCTTGTCTGGGACTTTTGCTTTTTTGGGGAGTTTATTTTAATACTGACTGTATTTCTTTGCTGATTTTCAGTCTGTTCAAGTTTTCTATTTTTTCAGTTCTGGTGGTTATATGTTTCTAGGAATTTATTCATTTTTTTCCTGGTTGTCCAATTTGTTGGCATATAGATTTTCATAATATTCTGTTGTAATTGTTCATATTTCTGTAGCGTTAATTTTCTGTTCATTTGTGATATTTTAGTATTTTTTTCTTGATAAGTCTGGCTAGAGTTATCAATTGATTTTTTTCAAAGAAATATCTCTTTATTTTATTGATCTGTTCTTTTTTTTAAGTTTCTATATCATTTGTTTTTTGCTCTAAACTCTATTATTTCCTTCCTTCTGCTCTTTTTAGGTTTTGTTTGTTCTTCTTTTCCTAGCTTCTTTAGGTGGAAGTCAGGCTTTTTGAGATTGTTCTTACTTCTTAAGGTGGGCCTGTATTACTATATACTTCTCTCTTAGAACTGCTTCTGCTGTATCCCCAAGATTTTGGAGCATTGTATTTTCATTTTCATTTGTTGCTGTATACTTTTTGATATCTTCTTTTGTTTGCTGGTTGACCCATTCATTGTTTAGTAGCATGTTATTTAACCTCCATGTATTGGTAGTTTTTCTAGATTTTTTCTTGTAGTTAACTTCTAGTTTCCTAGTGTTGTGGTCAGAAAAGATGCTTGGTGTAACTTCAGTCTTCTTGAATTTGTTGAGGCTCATTTTGTGGCCCAATATGTGATCTATTCTGGAAGGTGTTCCAGGTGCACTTGAATGTATATTCTGTGTTGTAGGATGCAATGTTCTGAATGTATCTTTTATTTTTTTTTAAAGATTTTATTTATTTGATAGAGAGAAACCCAGCCAGAGAGGGAACACAAGCAGGGGGAATGAGAGAGGGAGAAGCAGGCTTCCTGCTGAGCAGGGAGCCCGATGTGGGGCTCGATCCCGGGTCTCCGGGATCATGACCTGAGCCGAAGGCAGTCGCTTACCCAACTGAGCCACCCAGGCGCCCCTGAATGTATCTTTTAAATCTAGTGTGTCATTCAAATCCATTGTTTCCTTGTTAATTTTCTGTTTGGATGATCAATGGGGTATATTAAAGTCCCTTACTATTACTGTATTATTGATTAGTTCCTTTACGTTTGTTATTAATACTTATTATTTGGGTGCTCCTGGGTTGGGTGCATAAATATTTGTCTCTCTCAGTATTATGTGGTGTCCTTCTGTCTCTTGTTAGAGTCTTTATTTTAAAGTCTATTCTCTCTGATGCAGTGTGGTTACTCTTGGCTTTCTTTGAACATCTATTTGTGTGATGGTTCTCCATCCCTTCACTTTCAATCTGCACATGTCTTTAAGTCTAAAATGAGTCTTTTATAGGCAGCATGTATATGGGTCTTATTTTTTTTAATCAATTCTGTTACTCTTCTGATTGGAACATTTAGTCCATTTACATTCAGAGTAATCATTGATAGACATGTATTCATTTCTGATTTATTACTTGTGTTTTGTGGTTGTTCCTGAAGATTTTCTCTGATCCTTTCTGGCGTTCTTTCATGGTATGTTGATTTTCTTTAATAGTATTTGGATTTATTTCTCTATATTTTTATATATTTATTAGTGGTTTTTGATTCATGGTTACCATTAGATTTGTATATAACCTCTCCTGCATATAGCAGTCTATGTTAAGTTCATGGTTGCTTAAGTTTGAACCCATTCTTTACTCCTTTCCTTCTGGTTTAGGTACATGTTGTCATATTTGACATCCTTTTATTTTGTGAGTTTCTTGACTGAGTTTTTTATAGAAATACTCATTTTTTTAAAACAGATTTTATTTATTTATTTGACAGAGACAGAGATCACAAATAGGCAGAGAGGCAGGCAGAGAAAGAAGGGGAAGCAGGCTCCCCACTGAGCAGAGAACCCAATGTGGGACTCGATCCCAGGACCCTGAGATCTGACCTGAGCCGAAGGCAGAGGCTTAACCCTCTGAGCCACCCAGGCACCCAGAAATACTCATTTTTACTGCTTTTGTGTTTCCTACCTTCATACTGTCACTTCTGGTCTCTCCTTTTCCTTCAAAGAGTTGCCTTTAATATTTCTTACAGGACTGGTTTAGTGATCATGAACTCAGTTGGTTTGCCTGGGAAACTCTTTATTTCTCTTTATATTCTTAATGATAGCCTTGCTGGATAGAGTATTCTTGGGTGCATATTTTTCACATTCAGCACTTTGAATATATCATGCCACTCCCTTCTGGCTTGGAAAATTTCTGCTGAAAAACTTCCTGGTAGCCTTATGGCTTTTCCCTTCTGTGTTACTATCTTTTTGTCCAGCTGCTTTAAAATTTTTTCTGTATCATTATATTTTGCCAATTTAATTGCAGTATGTCTTGCTGTGGATCTCCTTTTGTTGATTTTCTTGGGGGTTATCTGTACATCCTGCATCTGGATATCTATTACCTTCCCGAGATGAAGTTTTCAGCTATTTCTTCAATTAATTTTTCTGCCCTCATTCTCTTTTTCTTCTTGGACTCTTGTAATACAGATGATGTTACTATGTTTAATGGAGTCACTGCCTTCCCTAAGCCTATTCTCATGTTGCATAGTTCATTCACTATATTTTGTTCAGCTTAATTACTTTCTGTTACTCTGTCTTCTAGTTCGTTAATTTTTTTCCTTTCATGTATTGAGTCCTTTTATTCTTTATCTCTTTGTTAAGGGTCTAACTAAGTTTCCCATGATTTTTCTCAAGTTTAGTGAGAATTCGTATGATCCTTGTTTTATTATTATTTTTTTATTTTTTTAAGATTTTGTTTATTTGACAGAAAGAAACACAGCCAGAGAGGGAACACAAGCAGGGGGAGTGAGAGAGGGAGAAGCAGGCTTCCTGCCGAGCAGGGAGTCCGATGTGGGACTCAATCCCGGGTCTCCCGGATCATGACCTGAGCCAAAGGCAGTCGCTCAACCAACTGAGCCACCCAGGCGCCTCTGATCCTTGCTTTAAATACTCCTTTGGATGTGTGACATACCTATTTCATTTACATCTGTGGCCATGGCCTTACCTTATTTCATTTGGGATAAATTTTTCTGTCTTTCCATTTTGTTTAAGTCTCTATGCCTATTTCTCTGTTTTAGGAAAATCAGTTACATCTCCTGTTATTGAGGATAATGGCCTTGGGAAGAAGAGGCCCTATAGTGCCCTTCTGTGCAGGGTTCCCTATTCCCTATGGCCTGGTGTTTCTAGAAGTGTCTCGAATGTACACTATGTGCACTCAACTGTTCTGTCCTGGCTGCTTTATCCTTCAGGCCAGTTGTCTTCAGAGGCTCTCCGTCTGCTGTGGGCAGGGTTTGGTCCCTGACCTGAATGTGGCATGTTCTATGTAGATGTGCTCTCCTCTGCTTGTGATGATGAAACCTGTTGTCACCAGTACTGGAACCTCATGAGGCTCTGAAAAACTCCTGAGTTCGGAGATGGGATCTGAGCAAGGATTAGGCTGGCCTCGGGGCGGGGTCTACTGCTGGGATTGAAGCTAGCGAGACTGGGAAGCGTAGTTCTGTTGTTGCACAGGGGAGTTAGGGCTTGGTGTAAGTAAGGTCTAGGTGCTGTGCTAGTTCCTGTAGGTGGCCCTGTGCTTATGCTGTGGGGTGGGAGAGGCAGATGGTGCCTGCCAGTTTCTTTGTTCCTCAAGGGGTCTGTCACTGAACACTGCCTCTCTGGGAAGTGCTCTGAGATAAGCACCTTACTTTACTGTGCCCCAGGTGCTTTTCACATTGCTATTTCTAAGCTATCTGTCCATGGATTGTTGGTTTGCCTTCTCCCTAAGAGCAGCGCACTGCCCTTGGGCTCTATCCCAGCCATACTGGCTGACCTTTAAAACTCTAGTCTTTAAGCTCTCCTGTTTGAGGAGAAGCATGAAATTGGGCCCCTTTTGCTTTCCAAACCAATTGCTATGAAGATTCAAAACAGCATTTTACTACTACTTTTCCTGAGGTAAAGAGTTGGATCTGGTCATTGTTCTTTATTATTTAACCCTCATAGGCTTCTGTGAGTGAAATTTAAAGCAAACTTTTCTAGAGAGTATTCTTTTTTTTTTTTTTTTAAAGATTCTATTTATTTATTTGACAGGGAGAAACACAGCTAGAGAAAGTACATAAGCAGGGGTGGAGTGAGAGAGGGAGAAGCAGGCTTCCTGCGGAGCAGGGAGCCTGATGTGGGACCCGATCCCCTGACTTCGGGATCATGACCTGAGCTGAAGGCAAATGCCTAACGACTATGCCACCCAGGCGCCTCTCTAGAGAGTATTTTGATTAATAATCTCAACAAGACACTGAAATTACAGGATAAGGTTATAAATAGCTACTTAACAAAGAGGTATTATACTTTGGACACACAGCTGGTTGAACCTCCCTCCCCACCTCCAACAGCCTCTTCTGCTTGCTCAGACATACTCAAACCATTAAAGTATTAACAGATGCCAGTAGTGACATTTATCTAGATTTACATAAGACGTACAGTCCCAAGCAAAACTTAATATGCTGACAGACCCTATCTTGTCAAAAGGAGCAGTATTCTTAAATTTTCTTAGTACTCACATGGAATTTTAAAATAAGAGATTGCATTTATTTTCTACCATCATCCTTCAACTAATATTTTAATATATTTAATTTTGTGGCTAAAGATTATTTAAAAGAGTGTTTTATTCTTTCTGAATTATAATTGTACAAACCCAAGTAAGCTCATGCTTTGAAAAAAGCCTCATGATGCCTCTTGTCATATGATGGTTTATGTAAACATGGAAAAATAGTAAAAACAGAAAATAATTTTTAATGACTTTAGTTAATAGTAGTTAAAAATAGCTAATGCGCACATAAAAATTAATGTTTTCCCAATCATTATGTAATGTTTTCCATTTTTTAAATTAATGGACTTTGATTTCTCAAATATAACATCTATTAAATCAGAAACTTCACATTTTGTCTGAAAATAAGTTTTTTCAACATCAGTGATAAAACAATTATTTTACTATTAAGCATTTTTGAACAGGTAAGTTATAAAGCCCCATATGGCTGCTATTGTTTGTTTCTTTGTAGGCAAGCATTTGAATCATTTTGTGCTTATACTTTGAAAGTAACTGAATATACTTGTAAATTGTCTCTGACTGAAAGGAATAAAATAAAATCACATGTAATAAAATAGATTCAGTTTTCAGGAGAATTAGGAAGACTCATTGTGATAGTATATGTTTTATGCATATGAAGAAACTAATGCCTTATTATTTTTGTGAATCATATTCACATTAATATGGTAGTTTAAGTGCAATATATTTTAATCTTCTTAATCAAATTGAAAGAATGAGAAACTTTAAATCAGGTTTTCTCCATCTGTAGCTGCACAGTGTTCTGCATCTGTGGTATGTCTTCATCAGGTTTTTCTTGTTAAATAATCAGTGATGGCACCATTTATGTAATTAACCATGTTTTGTGAACAATGCAGTATGACAATTAAGATTTACATAGAAACTATAATTTTTGATGTATCTGGATTTTGACTGTGATTCTTCTTTTTCCACATTTTCACATTAATAGCATAACTTCTTTGTACATAGTTTTTGTTCTTCACTGTCTGAAAGTAATACTGTGACTGTATCTTACGTGAATCTGTAAGAACATTTGCGTCAAGCTTTAATTAGTAAAACAGGAAGGTTGCAATATAATTTAATAGCAGTTTGGTTTCTTTGGAATCTTACTATAAAAAATATAAATTAGAAAGTTAAATATTTGGGTGAAGATTAGAGAAAGTAGAGTTCACTGTAGTTTTATAATTTATTTGTCACTAGTGAGATGTTAATTAAAACCTAGGGAAGTTAATTTGTCATATTCAAAAACTTCTAAGGTCACACAGTGTGTTACTAAGCAACTAGCTAAATAAGACTTGATAAGACAAAAGTCAGCCAGTTATACTTGACTCTGATGTAGGTAGGATATAAAACAACAAAAACTCCAAACAAGATGTTTATGCTTAAAGCAATAATACATTTTGTAAATATACTGGTGAGTCATTAGACTTTAAAAATTACATTTCCTTTACATTTCTCTTAACTCAGACTATATATTTGGAAAAACAACATATATATTTATGGAAATATATATATATATATATATATGTATATATACACACACACACACACACATATATGTTGCAAGTACTTGGAAAATAGTAATGTTACATGTAAAAACATGTTCAAGAGACAAGAGTCTCATGTCTCCTTCTTGTAGTTGTAAGGTAGGAAACTTAATCCTGGTTTCAGTGACTCATTTAAAAACGTGGGGGACATAAAAAATTTGGGGGACATCTGATATAACAAATCTTGAAAAAAAATCTCCCTATGTACCATTACCATTGCCTTTCATTTGAAACATGTATAGTTAACAGTAGAGGTAATTGCTCTGAAGACCATTTTGACCTTTTAAAGTGGGTATGTGTGGTGTCTTGTGCAAGTCTCTTTATACCATCCCTGTTGTCTACTTGTCCTGTAGACATGGCTTGTTGGCTTTTTTCCTTTATTGATCATATGCTGCCTCCCTTTCTATTCTAATAGTTTCCTCTATTAAGATGTTTAAGGAAACCTGAGGCCTCTTCCTATCTATTAAAATGAGACAGGGACCTAATGTGTCAGCAGTGGTGATTCTGTTTAATACTATTTTAAGATCCTTGCTCTGAGACAGAAAGTACACCCAGATTGGCTGTTGATTGAAGGAACTAAACAGGTGAATGGCAGATGACTGTCATTTTGAATGGTTTATAGCTAGAAACATCTTTTGGACATGAATAATGTTGGATTAGATACACTTGCTTATTTATCTAAGAACACTAAAATTTTGGCTTATGTGGTCAGTGTAGTGAATAATGAACCTTGATGAAGTCATGGTGTTGGGTATTTCTAAGAAAACAATGCAGACCTGGGTTTTTTGCCCACTTGGTGGTGGAACTAACTGGTATTTAGGTTTGTCACTATTTGATGGTGTTTGAAACCTTCTTGTTATATATATACCATCCTGACTACTCTTGGGTTGTTACTGATTATTATTATTTTTTTACTAGAATTTATTTATTAGAGTGCTGGGGAGCAGCAGAGAGAGAGAGGGAAAGGGACAAGTAGACTGTGCACTAAGCACAGAGCTCGACATGGTGGTTGATCCCAGGACCCTAAGGTCATGACCTCAGTGGAAACTCACGACCGAGCCACCCAGGTACACCAAGTCCTTACTGATTATTCATTACAGGCATATATATAGGTATTTCTTGGTCCTCTTAGTGTGTCACTGATTCTTTCATGTGGTACAGAGAAAGGTGCACACGTTAGACAACTTTAATATTACTGTTTTTCTGAACTTCAATGGGAAGACCCCAAATTTACATGTATTTTTTAATCCTTGGAGGAAGCTTGTATATTTCAAGTATACCAATAGGTCAGTGTTCAAGGACAATAGGAGGAAATTGAAAAGATGAGTATATTACCTTACTGGTTTTTGTTTTAAGATTTTATTTCTTTGTCAGAGAGAGCGCAAGCAGGGCGTGGGGCAGAGGGAAAAGGAGAAGCAGGCTTCCCAGTGAGCAGGGAGTCCAATGTAGGACTCAATCCCAGGACCTGAGCTGAAGGCAAACACTTAACCGACTGAGCCACCCAGGCATCCCACATTATTAGTTTTTGGCCTTATTCATAAACTTAAAAATCTTTGTATGATATCTCCTATTTCCTTTAATGGACTTTGGAATAACACTAATATTAAATATTTTTGACATATTGTACATGAATATATTTTGCCAGACCACATACCCATGAGTATATTATACACTAGTTTATAGACTCATTTATAAACTTAAGAATTTATGCATGATAGTTCCTGTTTCATATTGAAGACTTTAGAATAACACCAGAATTAAACTTTTTTTTTTTTTTAAGATTTTATTTATTTATTTGACAGAGAGAAACACAGCCAGAGAGGGAACACAAGCAGGGGGAGTTAGAGAGGGAGAAGCAGGCTTCCCGCCGAGCAGGAGCCAGATGTGGGGCTCGATCCCGGGTCTCCGGGATCATGACCTGAGCCGAAGGCAGTCGTTTAACCAACTGAGCCACCCAGGCACCCTAACATTTTTTGATAACAAGTTGTACATGAAAATGTTTTGCTAAACCATGTATCCTAACCAAAGGTGGCTAAGTTTTAGATAGTAGCAAAACATATTAAACGGGGGGATTAAAAGCCCTGAAGAAATCCCACTGTACTTAGCAATTCACTGAAGCTTGAGAAAATTTCAGGAGCTTGTCAGATGAAGCTGGTGATCTATTGAAAACACTGACATTCTGGCTCTCATGCTAGGAGTCCTTTCCTGCACTCTCCAGGGTAGATGGTAGGAATACTGGTAATGCTTCTGCCTCTCTGCCACTATCAACTCCTTGAAGAGCAAAGAAATTAACAGAGGCAGAGGACCATTTTCTGTTGCAAGATCCTCCATGTCTTCTCTCACTTTAATTTGGAACTAATAGTAAATAGTTGTACTATTGTAAAGTCTAGCATAAGACGACAACTGACCTTCTGGGAAGTTGTCCCCTATTTTATACATCTTCATGTGTTTCAGTAAATGCTTAAGTGGTTTTGAGATTTGGAAATATTGTCTCTCCAGTACATTGTGGACCACTGAGCCAGCTGACTTCTATGTAAAGTTCCATGTCTTGAAGCTTCTGAATTAAGGTGCTGTTGGAGAGTCTTCTTAAGTTACTAAAAGATATGCAAACGAGATTGTGACTTTGATTTTACAATTTAAAGGTTTACACGATCTCTACTGTTTTGATATAATATAGATAATACTGTTCTTTTCTGTTAGATAAGCAGCCATGGACCACAGTGTGATCTTCCATGACTGAGTAGGCATGTAACAAGTACTTCATTTCTACCATGTTTCAGTGACTCTGAGGTTCAGTTGATTGCAAGCAATATTTTTATACTAAGGGGTACAGATAAATGCTCCCAATAAACTACAGTAGAAAGTTTTATGTTCACTTAGAAGCTTTTTTAAATTTTATTTTAAAGAGAGAGTGTGTGCATAGCGAGGAGGGGCAGAGAGAGAGAGAGAGAGTAACTTAAACAGACTCTCTCCTGAGTGCATAGCCCAATGTGAGGCTCCATCATATGACCCTGAGATCATGACCCAAGCTGAAACTGAGATAGACGCTTAACCAAGTGCACCATCCAGGTGCTGCTAAAAGTTTAGAAACTTTTATAGAACCATCAAATGAGTTCTGTATTAAGGTATAGAATTTTATTACAATTCTTCTTGTGTAAAAAGACCTAGAATTCTGGTTCTGGGTAAGGTGGAAGAGGAATACCCTTATTCCCCAACTGAATGAAGCTATAAAACCTAAGCAGAGTACATAGAACAGTTATTTGAGGTTATCAATAAAGCAGTAGCAGGTAGGATGATGAATAATACCCATCTTTCAAGTACTACCTAATGGGTGGTGAATTTCTTCATTTTTTTTCTCTGCTATATCCTGACTTGGATCCAGCATGGCCAAAAGCTGCCAAGTGAGCACTGAAGTAGGCAGAGATCCAAGAGAAACCCCGTAACTCTGGCTAGACTGGTAGGAAGGGATCTCCTAAAGTTCCTATAGTGAAGATATTCTTCTTTTTTTCCTTTCTACTCTAATGATTGACTTCCCAAGCAAACCTGTAGCTTCAGTGGCACTGACAGTGGCAAGAATGGATACCCAGAAATTTATAAAATTCTGAGAGAAATGAACATTGCTCTGGCATCAGGGTTGCTAGGGCTTGAAGAGGTCATGTGAGCACTGTTGCTGTTTTTGCTGTCTTTCTTTTGCTTAACTTTGCATTTGGGTATAGTCATGGGAAGTGTGTGCAAAGTGGGATAAAGTCCCAGCTCTCTGGTAGAAGTGCTGAAAAGAAATACACTAGAGAGATGCAGTGTACAGGGGAGACTTGTTGAGAGGATATTACCTAGATATCCAGGGTATAATCCAAAATCAATGGGTATACAAAGAACTAAGAAAATAGAAATTTAAATGGGGAAAGATAACCAGTTAGATACTCAAGTTGAGATGACACTGATGTTGGAATTATCTGACAAATACTTTAAAGTCCTGATTATAAAGATGCTGCAAAGAAGGGGAAATGCTCTTGAAAGATGGAGAGTCTCGAGAAAGGCATAGAAAAAATAAAGAAAAGCTAAATGGAAATTCTAGAACTGAAAAAAATACATCAACCAAAATGAAAAACTTACCAAGTGGGCTTAATAACAGAATAGAACTATCAGAGAAAGTTCCAGTGAAGGTATGGTAGATCATTGGAAAATTTTCAATCTGAACTACAGAATCAAGAGCTTGGGGGAGGGGGAATGAATAATGTTCCAATGTCATACGTTGCTGGTGGTGAGGTAAAATGGTCCAGACAAACTGGAATAGTTCCTAAAGAGTTGAAAGTTCCTAAAGAGAGAAATGTACATTTACCATATGAGCCAGGATCCTTTTCTAGTGCATTTACCCTAGAGAAAGGAAACGTTACACCCACATAGAAAAGTATGAATGTTTTATGGCAGTTATGTTCAGAACCTTCAATAGTATTTGCAGTTCAAATGTTCTCCTTTGGATGAATTGATAAAATGTGGTACATCCATGGAATGGTGTGCAACTCAGAAATAATAAAACTGTCAATATATCAAAAATTTAAATGTCAAAAGAATTCTACCCAATGATGGATGATATTCTCAAATGGTTACATTTTGAGTGATTCCATGTGTGATAGTCTGAAAGAGACTTAACTGTAGAAACAACAACAAAAAATCAGAGTTTGCCCACTCTGAGGCAAGGGTGAGTTACAGAAGTGGCAGAAGGGATTGAACCGCTTGGTATCCTGATGTGGTGGTTACACAAATTTGTAATGTGTCAAACTTAGAGAAATGACACAGGTAACAGTAGTGCATACCAATGCAGAGAAAGTTAGATTTCAGTATATCTTCACATGGCCCTGAAGGGTAGTGATTCTAAGATGCTGTTTAAATTTCAGGAATGTTATACAGATGAAACATGGGGGTTTTAATTAATGAAATAACTAAGTGTTGGAAGTTTGCCAGATACTTAATTAAAAACAATGAAAAAAAGACTTTGCATTTTCCCCCACTGTAATGTCATTTTCTTTTCTTTTCTCTTTTTAAAAGATCTTATTTATTTATTTGACAGAGAGAAAGATCACAAGTAGGCAGAGAGGCAGGCAGAGAGAGGGGACGAAACAGGCTTCCCGCTGAGCAGAGAGCCTGATGTGGGCCTAGATTCCAGGACCCTGAGATCATGACCTGAGCCGAAGGCAGAGGCTTTAACCCACTGAGCCACCCAGGTGCCTTGTAATGTCATTTTCTATTACAGCCTCGTAGACCTTAGTGTTTGGAAGAGAAGGATTTGCTAGAAACTGCGGAGAATCTTGTTTATTCCATGAATGTGTGAGACTACCATTTGACATGTGTGACTTCAGTTAAAGAAAAGTGGGAAAACTCCTAAATTAGGAAATCACCTATATTTCTTATAGGTTCTATCAGCATGTGGAATGTTTGAAGTTTTCGATTCTAGACCACATTGCCTGGTTTGAATATTGGCTCTTCAGTTTGCTAGCTGAATTTAATCCCAGGCAAATCATTTAAATCTTTAAATCTGTAAGGAGAACATGATAATTCTATCTGCATTGTAAGAGTTTGGTTAGAATGTGTATTTATTATATTATTATACATAATATTTGTCAAAAACCCAGTGAGAAATCATCCACTGTTTCGCTGGGTTACCCTGTGGCTCAGTTGTTCTTACTGAAAAGGTGATAATATCTTTTATTTATTAGTAACATCTCTTCCATCAACTAGAATTTAAAGGACTCTCTATGGTAACTTGCATTTGTACTGCTTAGCACCTTGTGAATAAAAATAATGTTATTGATGCTTTTAGCTTTTTACTTAATTTGCTATTTATAAAATTATTTTTATTCTATTATTATTACTTTTTAAAGTAGGCTCTGTGGGAGACTTGAACACAAGACCCCGAGATCAAAGGCCAGATGCTCTACTGACTTGAGTCAGCTAAGCACCCCTAGCTTTTCCCTTAATTTAAGTGTTTAAAAGTGGGCGCCTGGGTAGCTCAGTCCTTAAGCCTCTCCTTTGGCTCAGGTCATGATCCCAGCATCCTGGGATCCAGCCCCACATCAGGCTTCCTGCTAGGCAGAGAGGCTGCTTCTCTCTCTCCCACTCCCCCTGCTTGTGTTCCCTCTCTTGCTATCTCTCTCTCTGGCAAATAAATAAATAAAATATTTTAAAAAAACTGTTTAAAAGTTTACCCATCATTTTAACAGTTTGTTAGGTATCCTTAAGGGATATACTGAAGACCTTTATCTTGTCTTTGATCTTGTATGAAGATACTTTCTGAATGAATAGGACTAGTGTGCTTGCAGAAAGTTTTTTTCTACTTCTGTTTTTTAAAACTTTTTGCTGTCAAACCACAGATAACAGAAATCCAGATCACATATGTAGTTTAAAGAGTAATATGCTTATCTGTGTAAGATCACATAAATCAAGAATAAAACTTTGCCACTCACACTAGAGGCTTTTTCTTTTAGTTTTATGCAGTTAACTCCCTTTTCAAAACTAGCAGCTATCAAGATTTTACAGCAATTTTCTTATTTCTTCCAAGCTTTATAACTGAGATTTGCATTTCTAGACACTATGGTTTTGGGGTGTGTGTGTGTGTGTATGTGTATGTGTGTTCAAATGAACTGTTAAGTCTCACTTACTCTACAGGTTCCCCAGCCTTTTATTTTGCATGTGCTTTGTCTCTTGCTGGATCCAACCTATTTGATCTGTAGATTTTGTCCTATTTTGAATTTTGATGAGTATATTCTTGCATGGTGCATCTATGCATATTTCTATATATTTTTCTGTTTTCTACGATGTGACAGCTGGCTCTAGAAGCATAATCAGATTTAGTTTCATTTCTTTGGTAAGACTAGAAGTGGTGTAAGTTTTTAATTAGGAGATACCAAATGTCTAGCTATCTTTTATTTTCTGATGATAACAGCCATTGATATTCAATGCCTAGATTTGTTATACATGATTGATGTGTGCAAAATCATGTCAGTTTAACTTGATTAATTTATTTTCATGCATTAGTTGAGGTACTTTCACAAACACGTCTCAACTACAGTTTACCTAGATAGGGTACAGCTTACATAGAAAGATAAGTGTTCATTTTCCTTTTTCAGTATTCAACTGAATGAATTCATTCTGTCATCCTCTAAACTTACCAAGTATTTTTTTGTGTGTACCTGTATTTATGTAAAAATGAAATGCTTCACAAATGTATACTGATACTTCCAATTCAATATTTTACTTCCACCCCAGTGAGAATTCTGGTCCTTAAAGAGAGAGGAATTAACATAACATTGTGTAATCATTCAGATATTTTATTCAACAGTGTATGTTCCAGGTCTCAAACTATAGATACCATCAACCAAGACTATTTTTGAAAAGAGTTACATAATTCTTTTCACATATTCCATTCACTCCTATTACATTTGCTTGTTTATATAATATGTTTTCTGATTTATACCCAATTATATACTGTATTCAGTTTTAGACCTTATTTAGTCATAGTTCTGAAAATAACTCATTAATGCTGTCCCTCAATCATTCTGTATATGTCCTTAGTCTTTGATTGGCTGAGGACTTGAGCTCTAGGACATTCCTTAAAAAGTACTAACAGGAAAATCATCTTCTTCAGGTTGATAACTCTGTGCTTTATATTTGAAAGTCAGTTTTGCTGAATGTAAAATCTTGGCTTGTAATTTTTTCCCTTGAATAACTTAACTATCTGCCTTTCTTTTTACTGAATAAATTTTGATTATCTTATTACCTCTATTATCTCTATTCTTTTTGTTTAGATGACCAAACGAATGATTCTTTTTTAAGTCTAGTAACTTTACTCGAAAGTAAAGTTGGTTTTTATTGCAAAGTATTTGAAGATACGCTTCAAATGTGATATGCTTGAGTGTGTATGTATACATAAAAATTTCAGTATTCTCTTCATGGATTCCGATTATGTTTATGTTGGACCATCTTTATCCAAGTTCAGTATTTGTCACCTTATATTGAAACTTTATTTCTTTTTTTAATTAAAAAATATTCTTTATTTTTCCCTTCTCTTAAGTTATTATCTGTTAACTTTTTTTTTTTTTTTTTACCTATATTATATCTGTATAGTCCTCATTTTGGCAATAGTCTTTTATTTTAAATTCTTTCCTGATTGCTGGCACTTAATTTACAAGTTTTTGAAATTCTAAATTACATAGTTCTTTAATGTTTGGCTTCATTGCCTTAATTGTTTTTTGGCTTATAAAATAGTAGTTTGCAACTTTAACTGGTTTGCTAGGCATATCTTTCTGGCATGCATTCTTTATTTTTGGAAGTGTTTTTCTGCTCTTTATTTCTTTATAAAAATGATATGTAGGGATTGACTTGAGTTTGTATTTGCCTTTTTACAAATATAACAGTAATGTTGGTTTAGGGCCCACTCTAATTCTCCTCATTTTAAACTCATCTTAGCTCTTAAAGTCCCAGTCTCCAAATATAGTCATATTCTGAGGATACTCAAGATTAGAACTCCCACAGTAACTTAGGTAGGGAACAAAATTCAGCCTATAACAGTATGTCTTAGTCATCATCTTAGTATAGAGCCTGGAAACTATTAAGTGTTCAATACCTTCTTGTTAGTGCCCTAGGTTAAAACTTTGGGGGGATGGGGGAAGTGGGTTGTGCTGGATATTGGGAAATTAAAAGTTAGCAAGTAAATTCTAGTTGGCTGAGTTTAGGAATTTGTAATTTTGTAGACGAGGAAAACTATTGAGTGATATAATACAAAGTAAAAATTTTAATAAAGTAAAAGTGCAGAATAACATGAAGGGAAAATTGCCCTTTAGGATACTAATTTCACATAGGTTTGAATTTGAAAGCTAGAAATTTATAATTACATGGCTCTCTGACTTTGGGTGACTTCTTAGCTTTATAGACTCAATCTATAAAATGGGGAGAATAATTCCTGCTTGTTATGATGATAAAGAGAAATATTGCATAAAAGTCTCTACAGTAGTAAAAAGCAAAG
>PITA01010259.1:0-72975 GCA_004023965.1 Spilogale gracilis
CTAGGGTAATCTAGGGAGGGAAATGAAACAACAGAGACTTTGAACACAGAAACAAACTGAGGGACTTGGAGGGAGGGGGGTGGAGGGATGGGAGAGCCTGATGGTGGGTACTGGGGACACCTAAAGCGTGGAGCACTGGGTGTGGGGAATGGGTAATGAATCTTGAAACAGTGGGAAAAAAATTTAGTAACAATAATAAAAAAATAAAAATCTAGGACTTCCAAGGAAACTTCTATGCAAGCTGGCGGCAGTCTACCCCAGGATGGCCACTTTGGCATGAAGATTAATTTGACCTGAGAGCAATTAAGACCCTAGCCTCAAAAAAAAACTTTGCTCCTTCACTAACTGCACAGAAGAATCTGAATTGGAGATCTTTCCCAGAATAAGGGTTACTACCAGAGATAAATTTTATCTGAGTGACCCATTTGTTTCCCAGGGCAAATATCTAATTACCGTTGATCTCCTTCTTATTGTTGTATGAATTGCATCACTTCACTCTGTAGTCCCAGAGCCCTATCCCCTTCTCCTTAAGATGGCATATCTACCTCATCTTGCCTGACTGTCTTTGGAATTTCCAAGTCTGTGTGGATTCCCTGAGTGTACACCAGATTTTCTCCTATTAGTCTACCTCAGATCCATTTCACTCTTAATCTCTAGAAGAAACTTGAATGGGACAGGATATTCTTTTTCCCTGACACTTCCACCCTTTAACCAGGAAGGAGATAAGGAGAAAGTAGGAAAGGGAATGAGAAAGAGGAGCTAGAGAAATAGAAGGAAAACAAGGAAATTATGATATCATGCATAGCCAATATAGTGTTCCTAGGTAGAGTGATTGTGATAAAGGATGCTGAAAAGTGACATAAGATGAACACTGAAAATTGACCATTAAATTTAGCAGGATGGGTTAGTCATAACCCAGAGAACAGTAGGTTTGGTGGAATGTTATAAACAAATAAAAATAGACACATGATAGATAGATGATAGAGAAATAAAGATCTTTATTGAGGACTGTTTCAAGAAATTTACCGTAATTAGGAACAGGGATAGTGCAGCTAATGTCACCTATGGAATCAAGAAGAGGTTCTATTTTATTTTATTTTATTTTATTTTATTTTATTTTATTTTATTTATTTTATTTTATTTTATTTTATTTATTTTATTTTATTTTATTTTAATTTTATTTTATTATATTTTATTTTATTTTATTTTATTTTATTTTATTTTATTTTATTTTATTTTATTTTATTTTATTTTATTTTATTTTATTTTATTTTATTTTATTTTATTTTATTTTATTTTATAAGATGTTATTTATTTCACAGAGAGAAACACAGCTAGAGAGGAAACACAAGCAGGGGAAGTGACAGAAGGGGAAGCAGGCTTCCCGCCGAGCAGGGAGTCTGATGTGGGGCTTAATCCCAGGACTCTGGGATCATAACCTGAGCTGAAGGCAGATGCTTAACAACTGAGCCACTCAGGCAACCCCGAGGTTCTCCATTTTAAAGATGGTATATATAAAATACACCTCATATAATTTATATATTTTTATATAATTATACTCAATATAATTTATGGTGATGTAGATGGTCCAACATAAAAAGGAGGGAAGTGATAATGTGTGAGGAGAAAGGGAACATTCCTAGAGAGGTAGCCTTCAGGAGGTGAAAGCAGATGAGATCTAATGCACTCATGAATGAGATGGGCTTAAAATCACAGAGAATTCACATATAGTAAGGTAGGAAGAAATCATCTATGGAGGCTAATGTAGGAAAATGAGTAGATGTGATAGTGGAGATGTGTGGAACTGATGTTTTGATTCCTCTTATTTACTCAGCAATATAAGAAAAAAGAAAAAAATGTCAATAGAGGGAGGGAAAAGCCTAAGAAAAATACTGTAATTGCCAAACAGAATTAAAAGACCACTTGAAGTCAGTAGTTTTGAATTTAACAAAAGATTAGTC
Source organism: Spilogale gracilis (assembly GCA_004023965.1). Taxonomy (NCBI): domain Eukaryota; kingdom Metazoa; phylum Chordata; class Mammalia; order Carnivora; family Mephitidae; genus Spilogale; species Spilogale gracilis. Next base: position 1,962 of record PITA01010259.1, read on the forward strand.
AACATCATTATATTTTTTTTGTGTAGCTCTGTTCAGATTCAAGGGCTGTTAACTTTGCACGAAAATTTCTTTCATACTAATCAAGGTAAGTCATGTTTATCACGTCCAGTTAAAGCTATCAGTTTCCTTTTTGCTTAGATGTAGAAATATGATGAAATCTGACCTGGAAATGTGGACAGAGGTAATACGAGAAACTCCCGGCTCACTTGTTTAAAAGAATATTATTTACCTATGTGTCCTCCTTCCAGATTCTATGAATTGAGTCACGCACATTCCCCAGCTCCGAACAACAAGCTGAGGATAATGCTCTAGCAGCGGGGAGGGATAAAAGGATCTAGGTCTCTGAGTATCTGTGTGGAGTCCAGTTTCTCTACTAAACTGTGCCACTTCTCTTGCTATCTTCAGTCAAGAAAGAAAATAAACTTCTATCTTGTTGAAGTCTTTCTATTTTAGGGGTCTCTTTGTTCCACTTATCCTTTACCCTAACTAATAGTCATGAGAAGATGCAAGCTAAAACAAGAGTTTACCTTTAATCCGAATTTGGATTCTTGCTAAAACATTACGACAAACCAAAGGTAGTGATAAAGTTAAAGGTGTATGCATGGGAAGACTTATTAACCTTGAGATTTCAGGTGTGCAATGAAGGAAATGAGGCATCACCGGGAGACAGTGAATGGTAGTAAAGTTAGGTGATACTGGACCAGAACGTTGTGGGAGTTAGGTTTCAGAGACAGTGAGACTGGAGGGAGAGGAGTTGGTGGTAGAGAACAGACTATCTAAAAGTGAAATTATGGAAAAGTACAGTTATTTGTAATGACAAGGTTTAGATCAGGACAATAGTGCTACTTAAGTTTAGGTAGAGGGACTGATATAAGAAAGAAGTTGACAGACAGTAGTATTAAAATGACCATCAGTCTACATATTGAAAACAGCCAGAAGTATAACAGACTCAGTGTCAGAGACAGGGACATTAATCCAGGAGATAAATTTTCAAAGAGTAAAGAAGGAGTAACTCGGGGATTGCTGGATGATTTCAACAAGGTGAGAATAATTATTATTGTATTATGTGTTTAAGCTTCATGGATAAATGAACTTACCCACTCCAAACTTTACAAACCATGGTGCTCTTGATAATATATCTTTGACTTCGTTGCAGAAGCTGAGCATTAAGGATATTCCATAGCAGAGGGATAGACCACACTTGTTCATATTATTACAGCTGTGGATAATGACAAATGTTGAATTTTGGAGATGTGGCAATTTGTTGAAATAACAAATATGTTTCTAGCTGGTGTTCTGAGTGTTTTGGGTTTTTTTGTTTTGTTTTTGTGTGTGTGTGTGTTTTTTTTTCTTAAGCCCAAAGCAAATGCCACTGTCAGCAAGCAAAAGGGAATCATTTGTATCTCAGCAGGAAAGAGAGAAGATAACAAAAGAACACTGCAAGCCAACTACAACCTCCTTTCCTGTAATCACTCTCCTTTCATAACTAAGCTCAGTAATTAAAGAGAACTGGGCTTATTTATTGGATGCCTTGAGAAAGCAATTCAAGAAAAAACAATTGTAGCTGAAGGGGAAAAATAGATTTTTTTTCTTTAAACTAAAATATTAGATACTGGAAACAACATTGTAATTGAATAATATTAGGGAGATACAGAGCATCCATTTTGATGGCAGCTTTCTGATAACTGTTTTTCAGAAAAATGTTAGCATCTTTTTCATTGAAAAATGCTTGCATTATCTTTCACCTTCATTGTGAAACACCTAAAACAGCAAGATGTCTGATTTTCCTCTGGAGACCTGGAAACAGTCTTAACATAGCCAAAGCGGGAAGATCTGAAATGTGGATGTAGACCTGCTTTGAGGGAAAGTCTGGAAATTTTGAAATCTTAGGCAAATGTAAGTATACATGACTGGGGGGCAAATAGTGTAGACGATTTTTCCATTTCTTTTGCTTCTAAGAAGTATTATACTTGGGCACCTGGGTGGCTCAGTGGGTTAAAGACTTTGCATTTGGCTCAGGTCATGATCTCAGGGTCCTGGAATTGAGGCCCCCATGGCATCGGGCTCTCTGCTCAGCAGAGAGCCTGCTTCTTCCTCTCTCTGCCTGCCTCCCTGCCTACTTGTGATCTCTCTTTCTGTGAAATAAATAAATAAAATCTTTAAAAAAAAGTATTGTACTTGACAGTAGTCTCTCAAATCATCTTATTGTGGAACTCCTGGTCTTCCAAGTATTATGCATGCTCTGCAATCTAGAAAAGCTTGCTCACTTTAGGCTACCATATATCAAAGAATACCATTAGAAGTTTTAGGTATTGAGAGGCGCCCAGGTGGCTCAGTCAGTTGAGCATCCAGCTTCTCATTTAGGCTCAGGTTATGATCTTAGGGCCATGAGAAGGAGCCCCGTGTGGGGCTTTGTGCTCAGCAAGGAGTCTGCTTGAGCTTCTCTCTCTTTCTCTTTCTCTCTCTCCCCCTCCACCACCTCTCTCTCCACAATACATAAATAAATCTTAAAAAATAGAAAAGGAATTTTAGGTATTGAACAAAGCCAAGATAATTTAAAGAGGGAAATAAGCAATTTATTTCTTGAACAAATAAGTAGAAATACAGGCAGAGAGGAGGAATCATGCAGTAAATATACATCTTTAGGAAAAGAAGACCTAAGTGATGCTATATACCCAAAGACAGTCCATCATACTTGACTAACGTTATGGGAATAGAAAGAGAACATTTGAGACTGAGTTTGAGACTGCCCCTAGTAAGGGGTAGGGGAACAGGAAATAATTGCATAATTGTATGATAAATAGCAGGTTTATTTGTCAGAAATCCCAATCAGCTATTAAATAAAAACATTATAAAAGCAAACATTAGATTGATTTATAATGTGACAGAAAAGGAGTCTTTTATAATCCAGCAATCACACGCCACCTTCAATGTCTAGAGTTAAACAGAGTGAACAGGTTGGTATATGCTAAAAATTGTACTTGAAAAATAGATTTTTAATTTTTAAGTTAATGAATATATGTAAAATGTATAACATATATGAAGCATAAAAATAACATTAACAAAGGCACATTTGTAGAATTCCAAACTTATAGAATTCCCTGTCTGTCCCCTAATAGCCTTAGCTGTTCTCCAAAGGGAATGTTGAATACTAATTTAAATGTATTTAAAAAAATCATTCTTGGGTGCCTGGGTGGCTCAGTTGGTTAGGCCACTGCCTTCAGCTCAGGTCATGATCCCATAGTCCTGGAATCAAGTCCCACATCAGGCTCCCAGCTCCAGGGGGAGTCTGTTTCTACCTCTCATGCTCTATCTTACTCACTCTTTCTCTCTCAAATAAATAAATAAAATATTTAAAAAAAAATCCTTCTCTTGTTTTTTTTTTATATTTTTACTGGATATTTATGTATCCATAAAAATATTTTTTAAATACTCCTTGTTTCCCTGTAACTTGATTTTTAAACTTATAATTATCCTAATAATTGTCTGTGTTGAGGTATATAGTTATGCTTTCTTCACTTAAAATACTGTATAATTTTCAATTTGTTGAGTATACTATAGTACATTTATGCATTCTCTTATTGGATATTGGGTTAGTTTTTTATTTGTTTGTTTTGCTATTAAAAACATGCCACCTTAATCATTCATGTGTTTGTTTTCTGGTATGCATGGGAAAGAGTTTCTACAAATTGTGTGCCTCTTATAAAGTGGATCGATGCATTAAATATTCTGGAATATAGAACTTCACAGAAGATAGCAACAAATTTTGCAAATTGTTTTAATTTCACTCCTACCAGTATTGATATCATGGTCCCCATTATATCACATCTTATAAAACTTATTTTATTATTTTTAAGTTTTAATTTTAACTGCAGTTATCTAACATGCAGTGTTATATTAGTTTCAGGTATGTAATACAGTATACAATTGTATACAATACAACACTTCCATACAACACCTACTGCTCATCACAAGTGCATCCTTAATCCCCATTACCTATATAACTCATCCCTCTACCTATCTCTCCTCTGGTAACCATCAGTTCTTGGTGAGGATGTAGAGAAAAAGGAACATTTGTGTACTGTTGGTGGGAATGTAAAATGGTGCAGCCACTGTGGAAAACAGTATGGAGTTTCCTCAAAATATTAAAAATAGAATGACCCTTGAGGTGCCTGGGTGACTCAGTTGGTTAAACGACTGCCTTCAGCTCAGGTCATGATCTCTATGTCCCTCACATTGGGCTCCCAGCTCGGTGGGAAACCTGCTTCTCCCTCTCTTACTCCCCTTGCTTGTGTTCCCTCTCTAGTTGTGTTTCTGTCAAATAAATAAATAAAATCTTTAAACAAAAAGGAACGATTATATAATCCAGTAATTGCCTTAGTAGGTATTTATACAAAGAATAAAAGAACACTAATTCAAAAAGATACATGTATCCTGATGTTTATAGCAGCATTATAAACAATAGCCAAACTGTGGAGAAAGTCCAAATGTCCATTGACGAATGGATAAAGAAGATGTGGAATATATATACATATATTGGAATGTTACTCAGCCATCAAAAGAATGAAATTTTGCCATCTGCAATGACATGGATGGAGCTAGAGAGTATAACACTAAGTAAAATAAGTCTGAGAAAAACAAATACCATAGGACTTCACTTACATGTGGAATTTATATCACATCTTTCAATACATCTAGCATTATCAGACTTTTAAATTGGTGTCAATCTATTAGATTTGACTGTGTCTCATTTAAACTTTCATTATTATTGAAGTTGAAATCATTTTAATATATTATATCACCATGAAGTTTCCTTTCTCTGTGATGTCTATTGTTATTGCCATTTTTTTTTTATTGGCTTAATTGTTCTTTTCCTTAAGAATTTTAAGAGTTAGTTCTCAATTCCAATCCTCTATAAAATGTATGGAAAATATTTTTTCTGGGGTGTGATTTGTTTTAATTTGAACTGAAAAACATAATATGTGGACATTTGTTTTTAAAAAATAAAAATGGTTACCAAAAGTTTACTAATGGTCAAGACAATATTTACAAAATAAATAAAGATGGTGCACCTGGGTGGCTCAGTTAGTTAAGCGACTACCTTCAGCTCAGGTCATGATCCCGGAGTCCCTGGATCGAGCCCCACCTCGGGCTCCTTGCTCAGTGTGAAGCCTGCTTCTCCTTCTCTCACTCTCCCTGCTTGTGTTCCCTCTCTAGCTGTGTTTCTCTCTGTCAAATAAATGAATAAAATCCTTTAAAAAATAAATAATAATAAATAAATAATAAATAAATAAATAGATAAATAAGCTCAAATCCTAGTTAAACAAATTAAATAAATTATACCTTTAAATGTTAAAGCCCAGTGTAAACCCAAATAAAAAGAAAATTGTTGAACTAATTTTTCAATCTGAAGAAAGAACACAGAATATAGTACAGAGATGGGGAAAATAAAGAAAACAAAAGACATGGAGATTAGCTAAACTTGGCAAACTTACAGTGATTACAGTTTTAGAAGAAAGAAAGTAGCATGGTTAGGAGGTAATATTCAAAATGGCAGTGCCTGAGCCTTTTTCCCAAATTAAAGAAATGAATCCTTAAAATCCTGAATCCTGTTAGGAAGGGCTAACCCTTTTGCTGAGCGCTCTTAATAACCATTGAGCAGTGCAACATGAACATGATTTTAGAACTGCATGGAAGCTTAGAAGTTATTGGAGTTCTAAAGCCTTACTCTTTGGTGATTCTTGGAGGCATGGTAGAATATGACCAAGTCCATGCAAATAAGGCATTTAGAACAAAGACTGCCTCACTTCAGGAGTTCCATTTATGTGACTGCAATGTAACCAGTGTCCCTCACAGCTACTCAAAACATTGGTTTATTGATGGGACAAGAGGAATTCTTAAGGATATACCCTCAGAATTTAAAAGCAGAACCAGAGACATAACTTATATTGTTATCTCATTCCACTAAAACAAAACTGCCCTCTTCTTAAAGGTTATATGTGCTAAATAGACACAGTTGTTGAGTATATGAATTAAAATCTTACACTTAGTGTGACAAGAAATAATTTTGAAAGAAAAGAATCATGATTTATCTCCATCCTTCTTACTCTTACTTTTGTCAGTTGAAGCCTTCTTTGAAACAGACTTTGCACCACAGATTTATTAAGCCTCTAGGTGCTAGGTGGGAGAAATCAAGTTTATATGTGGAAAAACTATCAGTGCTATTGATTGGGTCATCTAGCCCCAGAGCATTACTAAATGTGTTATTTCTCAGCTCTGTCTCCAGGACCTGTCCCATGAAGGGGTCTCTTTCCTTCAGAAAAGGAAGATGTTCTGCCAGGGTTTTAACAGACATGATATTTTGTTGTTTTTTCAATAACTGAGAAGTCAAAGAGACAAATTACTAACTCAAAAAAAAAAAAAAAAAAAAAAAAGAGCAATTTAATTCTGGAACCAGTGGCAGAGGTTAGAAAGGCATGGAAAAATGAACATTTTTCTTCTGACTTTGTCTGATATATCTCCATGATTGCTTTGTATGAGGTTTTGGATCTCTACTTTGCTATAGATCTTGTTCACAAGATAAAAAGATAAATCATTTTTTGTCTCCATTGTAGGTCTCTGTCATGCCTATGTCTCTCAAAGTTTCTCAGACCTGATTTTTCTTCTCTAGATGTACAATAGACAATTACATAAAAGGAGGCATCAGTTTTATGATTTAAGGGCTCAGGTTTAGCCACTAAATATGGATGTTTTTGTTCACTTTTGGCTATTATTGATGGGAGAGGAGGAGATCTTATTCTCCTTCATAAGCTAGTTATCTCCTATAAATTCCTTATGCAACTGGAATAACCCAAGCATTTTGTAAAGTCCTCCAGACACACTTCTTTGCTACTCAACTGTTGTATTGAAGTTCAAATTAAAACTACTTAAATAAGAAGGGAGGGCAGAGTTTCTTTATCCTTTTTACTCTGCAACTTTGAACTTGAAACCAAATGCAGCTGCCTAGTGTATGCTTGCTGTGAGGTAACCTCAAAGGCAAAGTCGTTCAAATGACTGGTTTTCCAGGTTACTTCTTAATGGTACTGCCTAACCTCTTATACCCATGCTGTATGGCCTATGTACAATTCGTTTAATGAATATATCCTCTAATTGCCCCCCAAAGTGACTTTTCATCTGGAACATTAAGGATTTTAAGAGGTTAGTCAACCTTTTGAACTAAAATTTGTCCTTGAATTAAAAATGTGTGTATCCTACACTAGTATTATTTATTCACTTCTAATGGGACAATTCCTGATAGGAACCTTTGAAAAATTATTTTCATTATTGAAGAGCAAAAGAAGTTATTTTTGTCTAGGTTGTAAGTGTGTTTTCTCTTTTTATTTCTTTGTTATTTTGTCTTTATGATTCTCACCTCCGGGCTCAGAACAAACAACCAGACAGGCAAATAGTGAAAAATATTCAGTTGCCACCTGAATCCTAACATTATGCTATTGAAAGGAGTCAGACAAAGATCCCATACATCAATACGTATATTTAAAACATAGAAAACAAGTAGGGTTTAGCACAATGATGAGAGTGAGGGGTTTTCCCATTGAAGGGTTTTCCAAGAAAATTGAAACAAAGAAAGTCCTAACTGATGAAAAAGAGGCAATCATATGAAAATGTTGAGAGAAAGAGAAGGGACAGGTGGAGGAAAAATCAGAGAGGTTCAGACAATGCAGCGTCTTGAAGAATTATGGTGAAAAATCCGTATTTCATTTTAGTTCATCAGCAAATAATAAAAAACCTTTAACCAAAAGGTGACTCATGTTTTAGAAACTGTGACTGCTTTCTAAAGAAAGATAGTAGCTGTCAAAGAAGAAGTTGAATATTAGAGCAATAAAGGCAGATTGTTTTAAAAAGATTTTATTTACATATTTGACAGAAACACAGTTGGAGAGGGAACACAAGCAAGGGGAGTGAGAGACAGAGAAGCAAGCTTACCGCTGAGCAGGGAGCCCGATGTGGGGCTCTGTCCCAGGACTCTGGAAACATGACCTGAGCTGAAGGCAGATGCTTAATGACTGAGCCACCCAGATGTCCCAGTAAAGATAGATTTTATGCAGCAATTGTTACAGCTAGAGAAAGAGACTTCTGGAGTAAGAAAAGCTACCTGGAGGTTTATAGCCAACAAGCCCAGGGATAAGTTCAGTGGAGAGAGGTATTATTAAGAGGAAACATCAGGATTTGGAGATGCTTGCTGAACTGTCCTAACCGGATTCTTGCTGAAGACAGGAATGGTCTTAGATATCAAGGTGGAGGAAGAAGAACCTGGTCAGGTATCAGGAGTGATCAGATATCAAGGATTGGGGTGTCTTGACAAGCCCACTTAGCAGAACTCTTTGCTAAAACTGGCTTTAGCAGGGGTCAAGGATAGCACCTGCAAAAGGCAGTTCAGGGGAGACTATCTAAAGTTTGGTCAAGGAGAGTCTCTGTACTACCCCTGTATGGGTAATGTACTATAAGGGGGTTAAAGAGTTAAGGCAGGGAAGCCTATCAGAAGTCCACGATATTAGTGTAGATAACAGATAACAGTAGCCTTAGCAAGGAAAATGGGAAGAAATAGTCACTCAGGGATATGATGTTAAAGGCAAATCTGACTGAATTTAGCATCGGAAATTAGTCAATCCAAGGAGACCATACACCTCCTCGGCTTTTAGGCTGAGCAACCGGCTGGAAATAGTGTCAATTACAGAGATGGATAGATTTCCTGAGGAATGGCAAGTGTAGGGTATGCAGGTTAATCAATAGTCCTTACTGACCAGGTTATGCCTGAGATGCTGTCCAACCACTCAATTAGATGTTAAATGGATAGTTACTTCTAAAGCTGAAGGTTTAGAGCAGGACAAGGTATGTAGAGAGAAGAGCTCTCAACAGAAATAAGGTTTAAAGTCATGGGATGAGTGGGATCAATTAAGTAACAAACAGGAAGTGATGCATTTTCCTCCACCTCTTGCTCACAAAGGGTGGAGAAAGTACTTGAGAGCTGTCATAGTAAATATTTTCATGTGATCACCATGTAAAAAATGTCTATGGAAGCATATAATAGGCAGGCACATACTATGATTATCTAATGGTAACTGAATACCCTACCATGACCTGTGATGTATATTTCTCAAAATTGTTTCATTTAATTGGCTACATGAAGTAGATATAATTTTAACTTCATAGAGGAGTAAACCAATCTTCAAAAAGTAATATGACTTTTTTCTTTTAATATGACAACTTTCTGATAATAACACTGCAGGGCCAGGATTCAAATCCACATTTGTCTAGTTAAGAAACTTGTGCATAGCTCATTAAAGAAAAATCTCTTGAATCCTGTACACATGGGAATAAATAAATCTCACTCCCAGTATATAAAATTAAAATTCTCAGTTACTTATCCCCTGGATTGTAAATAGCTAAAACTAAAATCCATTAAAAAGGAACTGGCTGTATGAGAACTTTTAATTTGAGTGAGCCCCTTTAAAACACTCTATCTCCCCAGGTTCCTCAATATGGCCACTGAAGTCAAGGCCATCAAATGGAAGGTGATATTGAAAAACAGGAAATTTTGCTGTAGTTTAAGACCTCATACATGTTCTTCCAAATCAATGATAACTTTGGTTATTCAAAATAAAATACAATATTTCACTGTTTTGTGTCTCATTATGTTTCACATTTAAGAACTATATCTGGACATTTGTTTTATCAGAATTTATGAGATCCTTGGGCAGTCAACATACTATTTTATATTTCAGCATCCTTTTCTCAGAGGTATGTAGCAGGACTGACATTTATTTTGGATTCATAATCAATTGATAGTTTATATAATTGACTTCTATTCCCCAGAACCGTCTTCCCTGTTGAAAGTGTCTGACCTTACTGTGTCTTTGCCATTCTACTGGAAGAGTCAATAAACATTTCTTCAAATAACACAGCTTGAGGAATATGCCCACGTGAAGGGATGGAAGCCAACTAAACCACTTATTTAAATTTTTGTTTTCAACCCAATATATTAGTTGCTTTGACATTCTTCTTACCACTTCACAAAATTTTCATTTCATGCTTGTATTCATAATTATTCTACTATTATTTTTTGGGGGGGATGGGGTGGTGAGAACAGTAAAGTCCTATTCTTTTAGGAAATTTCAGATACAAAGTATGTGTTATTAACTACAGTCATCATGTTTTACATTAGATCCTTGACCTTATTCATCTTAGACCTGAAAATTTTTACTCTTTTACCAACCACTTCCTACATCCCACCTCCTGCAACCTCTATTCCATGCTCTGTTTATTTAAGTTTCATTTATTTTTGGATTTCACATATAATGATACCATGTGGTGTTTATTTTTCTCAGTATTCTTAACCCATGGCACCAAACAGATAATAACTTATTTAAAAATAAGGTAATTAGAAAGCAAGAATAAGATAATTCATTTTGAGTGTTTAACAGAATATTTGGTATGTGTTCAATAAATTTGAAAACAAAATGAATTTGGGGGTTCACATGTTGAAAATTGGCAAGAAAGTTTTTGTAACTACAAAAGCCCTAAGACAGAAGTACACTTGGCATTTTAAAGCAATAGCAAAAGCCATTGGATGGGTGGGGCAGACTTAGGTATAAGAAACTAATAGATGCATTTGGAGTGGTATTGAGGGGCCAGGTCCTGAGTAGACTTTTAGGGCTTTTAGTCCGCACAGTAATCCCTTGGGTTTCCTTCTAAGTATAATAGATCAGAACAGTGACATGATTTGTATTATGACTTATTTAATGACTACTATTTAACTACTAAATTATTACTATATATATATATATATATATACACACACACAGAGATACTGGATACATACACATATGTATCTATATCTATCTATCTATCTATCTATCTATCTATCATCTATCATCTATCATCTATCATCTATCATCTATCATCTATCATCTATCTATACCTGGTGAGAAACACATTGTATTTTCAACTTTGAAGACACAAGCAAAAATATGAAATTTTCCTGAATTCTAAGACACCTACAATCTTATAAAAAACGTATAATTTATTTGTGAGACATACAAAAATGTGAATGGCTTGAGGTTCATTTATCTTCGTATCTCAGAGATCATGAGTCTACCATTTGCTAATTCTGTAACCTTGGATTTTTCCTATGAAATAGCAAAAAATAGGGGTGCCTGGGTGGCTCAGTTGGTTAAGCGACTGCCTTTGGCTCAGGTCATGATCCTGGAGACCTGGGATCGAGCCCCACATCGGGCTCCCTGCTCGGCAGGAGGCCTGCTTCTCCCTCTCTCACTCCCCCTGCTTGTGTTCCCTCTCTGGCTGTGTTTCTCTCTGTCAAATAAATAAAATCTTTAAAAAAAAAATAGCTACTTTAGTAATAATAGTGTATTAGAAAGAGTAGCGATATATATGGAATGGAGTTGTAATTATCATTAATCACATATCTTGGATATTAGTATATTTGAAAGAAATAAGAAGGAAAGGAAGAGAGAGCAGAAAGGAAATGAAAGGTTTTTTTTAAAATACATGTTAAATTTGTTATCACTTATAAATATAGAGTAATTATAGCTGCTTTCAAAGTGCTGTACGTTATTTAAGTATTTTACACATATTAAGTCGAGTTCTGCTGTATGAGGTATGTAGTGTATTTCTTTCCAGCTGACAGAAAGGCAAATCAAGGCACATATTTTAGTTGACTTAGTCAAATGCACACAGCACATGACCTGTGTGCAGCCATGTAGTAATATGATAATATTAATGAAGTTTAGGGTCAGATTATCCAGCATCCAAATGCTAGCTCTACTAGTAACTCTCTGAACCTCTGCTTCCTCTTCTTCAATATGTGGATTTCAATAACAGTCTTATGATTACACAAGGGACTATAGCAAAACATCTTAGTGCTTGATAATCAGTAATTTTCTATGCTGTTAATAATTCATCAAATATTATGCATTGCCTAATATATGTTATACATTTAATATTTTTCTAATTTTCATTCATTAAGTTTATCTTATGAGTACTCTGCTGGTATCTTTGGAGTGGAATTTATGATAAACAATACAAAAACATTATAGTTTCCAAAAACCATACCTATAATCTTAAAGAGGAAGAGAAAAATACAACTCCTTACTTCCTTGGTTCTGTTGGCATTGTCTCTGGGCCCAAGTTCCTGTGAAATAATCTTATTTAACTAACCTATTAAAGAATACTTCATCAGTTTTACCTAAGATACTGTAAGTGACAGTGGCTCATCAAACATATGTCCTAAGAGCATAGCCAATTTAAGTAGCATGATCTTATTAATTCAGTTGATTTCAAGCAATTTATTACTTTTACAAAGCACTTTATTAAATGTACAACTTAATATGCTTACATTTTATATCACCGTAACTCAGTATAACTGAATGCATTTTATTAAAATAAAATAAAATATAATTTTTTTTAAAACCAAAATGGTGAAGGGAGCTGTGGGCAAGTAGTGGAGGGAATGGCAGTGTGGAGTGTATGAAGATTAGTGAATGTCCTTTCCAGCAATGCACACCATCACCCCACCTCCATCATGAAGCTGTTGTATATTAAGTGCTCTAGCATATGGGATTTCTCCCTCACATGATTTACTGATTTTTGTTTGTTTTCTTTGTCCATTTTTTTTTTCCTTTTGCAGGCAATGTGGATTCTCCCCAGGATTCAGGATTTTCTGGGAATTTGTTAGTAGATATATTCACTATGAGTCTCATTACATATATAATGAATGATTCTTGAGGGAAGTCATGCATTGTTTTTGAGCTATACATTTTTTGTTGGAAAACAATAGGCTAATAAATAGTTGAAATTTGTAAGACTAATAATTAATTTGACAACAGAATGGAGAGCCTTACTCAGATAGCTCTCAGGCACATAACCTCTTGATTGAGTCCTAAGAGGATAGGGTAGAAAGCTTTTAATTGAAAATAATTATGTTTTGCTATAAGATCCTTGGCATATGAAAGTTTTATGTGTTAATAGTTAGTCATTTTGGAGTGCTGGGTGACTCAGTGGGTTAAAGCCTCTGCCTTCAGCTCAGGTCATGATCTCAGGATCCTAGGATGGAGGCCTGCATCAAGCTCTCCTCTGAGCAAGGAACCTGCTTCCTCCTCCTCCTCTCTCTTTTGGCCTGCCTCTCTGCCTACATGTGATCTCTCTCTCTCCCTGTAAAATAAATAAATTTAAACAACAACAACAACAAAAACCTATGTTTAAAAAAAAGGGGTTAATCATTTTGGTGTTAAATGTTTCTTTAAGAATGGGAGAGATTTGTGTGGGAGTTGTGATGGATATAAACACCTGAATGCTCAATATTTCTGATGGACGGTCAGAAAGTCAATATCAGCTGACTTGAAAGGTAATTAATTCAGCATGGTTGTCATCCATCTGTACCAAGAGGAGCATCATATCCTTGGTCACTGGCATTGAAATGATAACTTTAGTTTTGACAGGGGTCAAACCTGCAAAAGATGTAAGGGTTAGGTAGAGTTTTGTATAGACTGTACAAATAAGACTCTGGCAGATTTTCCAAACTTCTGGACAAATTTGGTGATAAATTCCGATGGAAGACAGAAATAGAGGCAATGACTTTCTATTTGTGAATATTGCTGTTTATACTTAATCATAGAAATGTATGGTCTGGAAAATACAAATGATTTAAGTGTGCCCAAGGCCGTCAAGTTTATTACCAAGTGCAATATATGTACAGTTGATCCTTGAAGAACACCAAGCTTAGGGCATCAACCTCCAGCACAGTTGAAAATCTATATAATTCACCCCCCCAAACTTAACCACTAGTGATTCACTGTTTTGATTTGTCTTTTGTGTGTGAGGGGGTTGTTTTGTTTTTTTAAAGATCTTATTTACTTATTTGCTAGAAAGAGAGTATATCTGTTGGGGATGGAGAGAAGGGAGGAGAAAGACAATCTCAAGCAGACTCCTCACTGACCCTGGGGCCCAACACAGGGCATGGTTTCATGAACCATGAGACCATGACCTGAACAGAAATTAAGAGTCAGATACTTAACCAACTGAGTCACCCAGGTACACCTAGTAGTCCACTGTTAACCAGAAACCTTACTGATAACCAGCCCTTTAACATACTGTATATGTTACATAAATTATATACTGCTTTCTTATAATAAAGTACATTATAGAAAAAAATGTTAAGAAAATCATAAGGAAAAGACAATACATTTATGATACTATATAGTACTTCTAAAAAAAAAATCACATGTAATTGGACCCATGCAGTTCAAACCAATGTTGTTCAAGGGTCCACATATCTGCATACCATATACATAAACACACCAAAACATCACCTAGATATCAGAGTTGGAAATTTCCCTGATCCTTGAGATTTTCTTGCTCCAAACCCAATTTTGCACTCTGTAGGAAACAAAACCACCTCTTCCAAATCCCTGGGAGTTCTGGGGGGCTTTAATTCTTGCTATATCCTATGGCTCTGAATTTCTATTCCTACTAAACTGCTTTATAGACCTCATCCTGTCATGTATAGCATACTTTTCTGGCAGTTTGGTTATAGAAAATCTCCTTGCTTACCAAATGAAGCAGAGCAATCTGTGTAATCAAGTTTATTAAATGTCAAGAAAGCCTGGAGATAAAAGTGACTTGCAACAAGTAAAAAAATGTGACGATTAGCTATTATAGTTCTTAAAAAAATTCTCTATAATTTCCAAAATTACAAATATAGATCTGTTTTTGGTTCACTCTATCTTTTCTTCACTTTGTCCTCTCCTAAGGGCCTACTTATCTTTCTCATGTCTTCAAATTTATTTCTGTCTTTAACCCAAATCTCACAACTGGCTAAGGGCACTGCAGAATTCATGTTTATAAAGCACCGTCTAATTAAATTCTTAAGCATGGGCTCTTATTCTCCTAATTTCAATCGTAAAAGAGGAGTTTTAATTTATTCTACTTCACATGTAGTATTCCAAGTAATCCTATTTTGTACAATGAGGTACAATGAAAACAAACAAACAAGCAAACAAAAACATAAATTTTGGTGATAAAGACTCAAGTTGGACTTAAATTAGAATCCTGATTTTGTTATTTAATTGTTCCTTATGTGGAACAAGTTATTTAATAATTCTCTTAATCCATTTCAATGAAATGAGGATAAAGCAACTATTCAAATGGGTATTATGAAGAACAAAAAAAAGGTGATACAGAAGCCAGTAAATAAATATTAATTCCCCATCTAATTCTCCTTCTTCATCAAATGTGTAAACTGAGTCTCAAAGCAGCTCCATAACTTGCCTGGAGGTCATTAAAATTTTGCCTCTCTATCTTTGAATTCCTTGCCTTAACAAAAAGAAAAGGAAAAAAAACTTCTGGCTAGCTTTTACCGAGGCTAGATTAATATCTACCCCACCTCATCAAGATGTTAGAGTTGTGGTACATGAGTCAAAAAGCCATGACAGCTGAAGTCACCCTCAGAAAATTCCAGTTTGGATTAACTTTGGGAAAATAAGTCCAAACTACATAGGATTATCTAGATAAATAAGGACAATTAGCTAACTAAACACATGAAAAAGTGATAAGAAGAAAAATAAATACAGAAAATAAATCTAGAGTAATTTCTAGGTGGGACTGTGGAGCATTTCACATGCTTTCACTCAGGTTTTCTCTTTATAACTGGGATTGCATGCAGAGTCTTAAAGCAAAAGATTAAGAGTAAACATAGCAGTGAGACTGTATTTTTTTTGGAATGGTACAATTTATACCCTATCTGCTTTCTGAATATGCAAGAAAGCTTAGAACAATGTTGATAGCTTAGCACTTAATAAATTTTGATTTAGTCTATCTGCTCTATATGCTGAGAAAAAGATGGTTTTTTTTAAAGATTTTATTTATTTATTTGACAGAGAGAAACACAGCCAGAGAGGGAACACAAGCAGAGGGAATGAGAGAGGGAGGAGCAGGCTTCCCGCCGAGCAGGGAGCCCGATTTGGGACTCGATCCTGGGTCTCCGGGATCATGACCTGAGCCGAAGGCAGTCACTTAACCAACTGAGTCACCCAGGCGCCCCGAGAAAAAGATGTTTTACCATTTATTTCATGTAGTCTGTATCTGGATTCCAATCACATAGCCTTGGCAGTCATCAAGTACGGAGGACCAGAGCTCTTGAGGGTGGTTTCATTCTTGCTACTTTGGTCTTCTCTTCACCTGTCACTGTATTTCCCAGAATGTAAGCATCCTTAATAAACAGAAACATTCACTTTTAACTTATGATAAAAAGAGTTCAATTTATTCTTTGGGGAAAAGAAAAAAAATGAGACAGAAAAAGAATAAAAGGAAAGATGGATGGAGGAAAAGAGGAAGAGATGAATGGAGAAAGAAAGAAAATAAAATTTAGGTTACTTTGTAAAGAATTAAGATATTTTGAATTTGCGAAGACAGGAAAATGTTCCAAATTATATGAATTATACCTGCACTATCAACATTTTCAATTTCTGTTTTTCAATCAATTCATGAATTTCTAAAAAGAAAGAAAGAAGAGTAAATAGTGTGTGTTCATTTGCTTACTAATTTGCACTCCTTACCCAAAGAATTTCTGATTTTTCTCTGATAGTAAAATAAAAGGAGGGTGGTTATCCAGCATTTTATTTTCACTTACTTTCAAGAAATAATACAGATGTAATATACTTCTAAAAAAATTCCCATGATTTTAGAATAGTTATAGCAAAATTTGTTTTCTCCTCCAAAAAATGAGCAAACATTCCTTTTCTCCTACAAATGTTTTGGGTTTGGACATATTTTTTACTCCTTGGTAAGAATGACAAATCCTGCCTCATCTTTCAGGCAAAGTGGGGTTGTGGTGAAATGGAAACATGACAATCATTTACATGTCTCTAGAAACTATACGCAACTTACACTTTCAGTTATTGTGAAACCTTATGGGAATCACATAATTACACATGTAGTAAAACTTTGGAGTTCACATGGATCAGTTCTTTGGGAAAAATAGGAAAAGTTGATGTGGGTTCAAGAATGTTATGAAATCAAGGCCATAAAACTTTAGACGTTGCAAAATAAAATACTATTTTACTTTACATATCCAACAATAGACTTTTCAAACTGTCTGAGTTGATTTACAGGTGAGTTACAAAAGAGAATGCCAGTTTACCTTAGGCTGTCAAAACTCGTGTAAGTGATAAAACTCCATGTCTCTATCCTCAGTAAGAAGTAGGGTCAGAGATGAACCATGGCAGATAAAACTGAAGCAATATTATGTTCCACTTTAATTCTCCAACAAATGTGAGGACACAGGGAGTACGTGGCCCAAAGGCATCCCTATGATCTAGGCTAGTGGTAAAATCACAACATGGATTCTACATTTCCCTTACTGGATGTTTATATACTGACAAAATCAGGGTAATGTGAACATCAAGGTGAACCACAAATAGGAAAAGACTTTCGCAAAAGGGCAGCCTAAGGTAGATGGATGCTTAATAATAGTAAACAACAGTTGCTGGCCAATCTCACACATGCATAACCCTGAGTTCCTCAACATCATCATCTGGCAGAGCACCCCTTTTCTACTGACATCTTACTCTTTACCTAGAAGCATTACCCATTGTCTCTAAATCACTAAGAATAGGTTGAAATTCACCAATGAAAAATGACACTTTGCTAAAAATCCAAAAGGAAAGATGAATTGTAAATGCAATACTGATAAACCTTCATTGTTGAAATGGTAGGAAACATTATGTTGGGTGTTATTTTGTTCTGATAAGATTCCAGTAAGTATCTGAAGTAAGATATATTTACCCAAGTCATTACAAAATTTATTTTTCCTTACAGAATGAAATGTATAGGAAGAACACTCAATTTTTCAAAGAAAAAAAAAGGAATTCTGTAAAGATTTTTGTTGTGTGTATCAAGATTTAACTTGCCTTATATCTTAATCTATTCTTATTTTAAAGGAATAATAAGAGGATGTATTAAGTACTAAGAAAATGTTTAAAACATATGTAAAATTATCATAGTAGATATCTTTGTGTGAACTTTAGAACCATTTTACATCATGACCAATTACATTAATCAGTGTTGCTAGAAATCTTAGCTCTTTTGGCTAGTAAGAATGCAGCTAATGTCGCATCACTTTGCCTGCTTTTGCCTCCTCACTCCCCAGGAAGGAAGCAGATAATTGTAAATCTCATGGGATATTTTGCCCAAAGCATTGCAGCAAGCTGGTCTCAGAGATTATGTCTCTGAAGTTGTCAGCTCTGAGATTTTTCTATGGAATGACCGCAAGGAGTGAATACCATTGTAATCACTTACTTTATACAAGAAGGTACATGAGGTTAAAGGTGGCACTGAACCTGCTATTCTGTAGTTACACTAAGGCCAGAGTAAGAAAGAACAGGCTTACACTGCACCAGGTGCAAAGAAGCGTGGAGAAAAGATAGCGTTTCCGAAAGTGGGTAAAGTTTTACCAACGAAAACTGTTCTGGGAAACCCTTCGATAGAATTATTTGCACAGAGGAGCAATTCGTACAGTTTGCACCCTGTAAGGATAGGTCTAATTTCCAAACAGGTCAAGAATGGCAAACGAAGTGTAGAGATGAATTTTTTTTTTTTTTTCATCAGCTCTCACAAATACAGAAAAGTAAAGAAAAGGAAGAAAATGCAGTTCAGGGAAATCCATAAGTGCTCTCACAGCTGGCCCGCAGCATCAACCACCCCTGCAGCTCTCCGACCACAAAAATGTAAATGCAATCATTTTTAAAGGGCAATCCCAGGATATGTGCACAGGTGCTTTGGCATGCATGGGTATTTACATATACATGATTAGAACGATATTTTATTTTTAGATTTGCACTAAACACTACATAAATCATTAAGGTGGACGCCTGGGTGGCTCAGTGGGTTAAAGCCTCTGCCTTCAGCTCAGGTCATGATCTCAAGTCCTGGGATAGAGGCCCATGTCAGGCTCTCTGCTCGGCAGGGAGCCTGCTTCCTCCTCTCTCTCTGCCTTCCTCTCTCCTACTTGTGATCTCTCTCTGTCACATAAATAAATACAATCTTAAGAAAAAAAAAAAAAAGAAAAGAAAAAAATCATTAAGGAAACATCACCATTAAAAGTAAAGGACTAAGAGGCTGGCTTCGGCTGGTCAACATTTATGTAAGTATTTTACAGACTTTGTTGACTCCCCTCCTTCCAGACCAGGACCTCTCTTGCTGTTCTAAATTGAGCTTCTTGTTAACTGAGTGAACAGGTATTTCTGCTGAATTGGACATACTGTGTGGTGGCTTTGTAATTTGAACAAATTTCCATTAGCTTCTAGGAAGAAATCACAAAATTGATTTTCATCTGTGAACTGCAACAGGACATAAAAAAATCCCCAGAGAGAGTAGGAAAAAAAGAAAGATTGTAGGCTGTGCACCTAATGCTGAAAATTATTTCAGGATAACGTGGAACGTGATTTAATCAGCCCTAATGAAAGCCATGAAGGCTCTAACACTTGTAATATGTTTCTTCCAGATTTTTGTATTGTATTTAATATCTGCTTAAACAGTGATAAAGAGGATGAGCAGCCCTAAAGGTATATTTAGGTCGAAGCTGGGGGAGGGTCTAGAGCACATATAAATGTTTCTTCAAGTGAGATTTCAGTCCTCCCAAACTAATCTTCCAACACAAGTTTCATGAGCATAAAAAC
This sequence comes from Spilogale gracilis, assembly GCA_004023965.1. Taxonomy (NCBI): domain Eukaryota; kingdom Metazoa; phylum Chordata; class Mammalia; order Carnivora; family Mephitidae; genus Spilogale; species Spilogale gracilis. The sequence goes on from PITA01010259.1 coordinate 21,710, forward strand.
ACTTAATAAGTACCATTGAATGATGATTAACTTCCTAAATTACAAGCTAATTAATCTGCTGTGAATTTAATTGGTGAATTCAGCCCTCCAAGTCAGAAGCTAGTAGGGTGGGCAGTCTCAAATTAATTCCTCTTGAAAAACTAGAAAGCTAGGCAAATCCTATTAATTCATGCTAAATATAACTGATTAGAGGAAAACATTTTGATAGTGAACATGCTGTTTTGTCATTCTCTTTTCCTTTAGTACTAAATAGTCTAGATGCCAGGTTGCTTCTACTTTTAATGGAATTTACAAACAAAGCTTATTTTTAAGTACGTACAATGGGCTTAAAGATTCCACTTAAAAGTTTTACAATTTAGCCATGCAAAACATTTTTGCAATAAACATTAGTTTAGCTGGAAGAGCATTGATGTGATCTGCTGGAAAAATCAATGTGAAAAGTTCAAAATTAAACAAATGAAGAGGAGTCAAATTACATCCTTACTAATATCTATTAGCTTGAATTAATAGTTTTTTTCCTACTATCAAGAAAACTATAATTTATAGAACACAATAACTATTACTTGTTCAACATACACTAGGACTGAGGCAATGTATAATACTTGTAACTTATCAAACTATTTAGATATTACTGAAAACATTTTAGAAATGAAGAAATTGGACAAGAAAGAAGCTGATGGCCCAGGATAGTAGAAGTAGAATTTAAAGGCAGATGCATGTAACTGCAAGACTTATTATTTTAAAACTTTTCCTTACTCCCTCAAAAACAAAATGGAACAGAACAAAATGGATAAAGTCAAAATTACATACATAAATAAAAATGCACACACCTCTGTAACACCAGAGAAAGTTTGTGTCTATAAGATTCTAGCTTCTGCTACTGTTCATGTAAAATCAACAAAATATAACTGTTTTTAAGTTATTTCACAGTTTTTTTGTCAGTGATATTGTTTCAAAATGTTAAACTTGGTTAGAGAAGCACAGTCAAGAGTGCTTCTTATGAGAAGGAAATCATTCTTGAAAACGTTTTATTTTATGATTGGCTTTCTGGGGAACACATGAATTTGAAAAACAATTTTTTTCTGTTACTCATTGGAATCAATAAGACATATAGAGAAGAAATTGTCTTCTCTGCCCTAGACTTGTTAATTTCTAAAGGGTCACTTTCCATTGACTTGGAAATTCCTATGGTATCTTATGGTCAAACCATCAGCAAGCTTAATTAGGAAGCATTTGGGGAAGAAATAGACTTGGGGGACTTCCTTGGAGAAGGAAAGGTAAAGTAAATTGTGGTAAATCGGAGAGGGAAACTAAGCCTGAGAGACTGAGGACTCTGAGAAACAAACTAAGGGCAGGGGGATGAGGGGATAGGTAAGCCTGGTGGTCGGTATTATGGAGGGCATGTATAACATGGAATACTGGGTGTGGTGCATAAACAATGAATCTTGGAATACTGAAAAAATAAAATAAAATTTAAAATAAAAAAAAGAAAAAGAAATAGACTTTTCCTTAATCACTCTTAGAAGAGCTTAGGTGGCACCTGGGTGGCTCAGTTGGTTAAGCGACTGTCTTTGGCTCAGGTCATGATCCAGGAGACACAGGATCGAGCCCCACATCAGGCTCCCTGCTCGGTGGGAAGCCTGCTTCTCCCTCTCTCACTCCCCTTGCTTGTGTTCCCTCTCTGGCTATGTTTCTCTCTGTCAAATAAATAAAATCTTAAAAAAAAAAAAAAAAAAAAAAGAAGAGCTTAACACACTGGCACATATTCTAAACCTCTGACTAAACTTCACTTCCTTCTCGTCTTGGAACTCCCTTACTATGTCAAATTAAGCTTCTCTCAAACTGAAGTGAACTGAGGAAGGTATTTCTGTATTGGTCAAGTAGTGTGGTATTTCCTTATTTTCTTAAATTCATCTTCAGTATTTTATTGAACACTTCACTAAATATCAGCTTAGAAATTGATGGTGAATTCTATTCCATTTTTAAAGGAAGTGGCAGACAGCCTGAACATAAGTTCTTGTTTTTTGTGGTTTTTTAAGATTTATTTATTTATCTTAGAGAGGGAGGTGGGGGGAGCAGTGGGGATGGGCACAGGGAGAGAGAGAGAGAGACTCTCAAGCAGACTCCCAGCTGAATACAGAGACTGACCCGTGGAGGGGGGATGGTTGGATCTCAGGACCCCTGAGATCATGACCTGAGCTGATGAAATCAAGAGTCAGATGCTTAACTGACTGACCCACCCAGGCACCCCCCATAAGTTTTCACTATAGAGTCAAAGTGAACTTAATAAGCTTTCACTTATGCTGTGTATGGTTACAGACATCAGTGATACAAAGACAAATGTGAGAAAATGTTCATCTAAAATGGTTGATTATTATCTACATCCATTTGCTGTCTGCCTTGCTGGAGTTCTTATTTTTATGTCAAAGTTTCCAGTGTATACCTAGGAAAGCTAATCTCTCCTTAATCCATAGGTAAAACCTGGGTGACCTAATTTAAGCCATTTGCCTTGGTTCCACCTGATTTATTGGTGCTTGAGTATTGTTCCAGTTTTGGTTAGTGTAACTTGGGGGATATCAGCAGAGAAACTTCTAGAATATTTTTAGTACCTCTCCAAAAAAGGCAGAAATGAAAGAAGAGAGGAAGGAGAAAAGGAAGAAAGGAAGGAAAGAGAGAAAGAGAGATGTCACTCATATTTTTCCTACATATATATTTTTTAAAGATTTTATTTATTTATTTGACAGAGAGAAACACAGCCAGAGAGGGAACACAAGCAGGGGGAGTGAGAGAGGGAGAAGCAGGCTTCCCGCCGAGCAGGGACCCTGATGTGGGACTCGATTCTAGGTCTCCGGGATCATAACCTCAGCCGAAGGCAGTTGCTTAACCAACTGAGCCACCCAGGTGCCCCTATTTTTCCTATCTTAATGTGACACACACTTACACATCCTCTTCCAGAAATATGAAGGGAGGCTGATATTTCTATACAGTTCATCTAAAGTCTATACTAATTCACTACTTTTAATAGCAAGTGATCAGAAAAAAATAGATTATAGATGTATAGATGATAGATATAGATAGATAGGTGGATGATTAGGGAATGATAATAATGACAGCTAAATTCAGTAGCTCTGCAGTTGTGTTCTTGTATCTATGGTCTTTAAAATACTTAATGATGATTCTGATATTGAGCTTTACACATTATGTATCCACAATAAATGGCAGTAGTTGAGTAAGGTATTGAACATAGTAATCTTACTTATCTTAATGTCTAAGTAAAATTTTATAGCTAATCAGTTGTGAAAGTATCATTCTATGAAGGAGACTTAGATCCCAAGCATCAATACAAAATGAACTTTCATTGGCATTAAGTAACATCACCAAAAAGGATAATGACTGCAATGCAATTTTCAGTCTTCTGAGGTACAATTTATTCAAGTGAATGTTTAAATCACAGAATACTTCACATAGGATTTAATTCATTTTACATTCTTCAAATCAATGAAAATAAGGTGGGAATAATAAATAGATGCTCATCTCAAGTATTCAAAATAAAGTTAAATTTCAAATTCATTTATGAAAACATTTAGCACTTTGATTTGTATATATTATTTTGGAGATAAATATAGTCATCTTAAAGAACTGAATTGAACAGTTTGCCCAACTGATCATTATTTTAATCGACTCAGAAAGCTCGGTGCACTTCATATACTATAGCTCCTTCATTTCATAATCACTTTTAAAGAGAGAAGCATTTTTGTCAACAAATATCAAAGCTAAACTTCAGGAAGATGGCAGACAGGGCACATAAAAATAATTATTTTCTGTATAAGGTGTCTAGAAATGAGAATTAAAGTTTAAAAAAATTTATTTTCAGAGAAAATTTAACAGATAACTAAAAAATTTAAAAATCCCTTAAGATACAAAACATGTAGGCATATTCAGTCAAGAGGACAAAAGTCTCAAAAACCTGTCAAAAAATCATTTTCAGGGTGCTTCAGTTGCAAAAATGATGAATACAGAGAATAGTATAAAGGACCTGAGACAACCTTCAGAGAGATTATTAAAGAATACTCCATAGCAGAACTGGGCTGATAGGTCCCTTTCTCCTTCTCTGCTTGTGCTCAGCTTTCAATCAGTAAAATCTTTACCACAGATTAAAGTAACCAAACAATTGGTTGGTTGGCTTAAAGAGAATATGAGGTGACCACATTGCAACATTCTCAATATCCACAGCAAAGGGTACTGTGGGACACTTCTGGCAGCACACCTATTTCCCAGAATCAATGGAAATAAATTCCTAAAACTAAAAAGCCACTCTTTCTCTCCCATCTCTAAATCTTCTACAAGTTCATCGGGCCTCCTGTAACCCAAGAACAGAGTGAAGGGGATTTTGTAAAAGTCAGAACAAATTTACTCAGAATAGCACATTTCAATACACTTCCCAAAGCAGCTTAGAAAATGAGAGTGAAGGTTGCCAAATTCTAGTTTCTTAGTAATAAATGAATAAATACATTATGTCAAATATTTTTCTTTCAAGATAAAACTCACCTATTTTGCTTTTTGAGGAAAACACTCTTATCACTTAGATTACCAATTTGTCAAACAGAAACATTCAAATGAGAAAATAGGTAGTGCATTTTGCCTTATATTAATATTGGGACATAAATAAGGAATAGTAAAATTAGGTTTTTCAGTAAGTATTCCCTATGCAGTCATGTCATGGGCACATTACAAAGTCAGGTGGAAAGGAAGTGGCACAAGGATTGTACATTCTCTGTCACGAATCTAGTCTATGCCTAGTAAAAGAAACATATGGCATATGATCAGGTTTTCCTGAGTTTGTCTAGACCTGTTCACTATCATAGGAAAGGAGAAAAACAAAATGGATACATCAAATTGTAGACATTTCATTCAGGAGTGAAAAGACAGAATGTGTACAGACATATCATTCTCTGTGTTAGACAGAATGAGGGCTTTATAAAGATACACACATCCAAATCCCTGGAACCTGTCAATATGTTAGGTGATTGAAGACTGCAGATGATTTATGGTTGCACATCAGCTGAGATTATCCGGGATCATCTGGATAATGTATTCGCCAGGCCTGATGTAACCATAAAGTCCTTCAGGACTTGGAGAAGGGAGGCAGAAGAGGAGGTTGGAGTAATGCAGTGGGTGGAGGACCGAACTGTCTCAGGCTGGCTTGGCAGACGGAAAAGAGGAGCATGTGCCATGCAATCCTCAGGTCTTGGAGTTACACACATCTCTGAATAGTGTGGAACAGGTTAAGATGGAGGATGGTGCTCATTCTTTTTGGAAAAACAATCAAGAACAGAGGTACAGAGCCTCAAAGCATGAAGTTTACATAAAACTAGGGAATACATGATGTAAACTCTGGAATATTTCAGGAATTTATCATCCCGCCAAGTAAAAATGTGTCAGCAAAAAGGAAATAATCATGTAAGACTTGAGGGACAATATAAAACACTGGAAAGAAGATGGTTGGTCTTTGGAGTGAGAAAGATAACAGATAACTAAGATAACAGATAACAGATAACTGACTAGTTACGTACATGGACACACAAATCATTTTCAAGAACCAGATTTACCATCCATAAAACGGGTAAGGACATTTGGCTTTCTAAGGAATAGTGAGAAGATAAAGAAAAGATATGAAAAGACTAGTATATTGTTTAGGACTAGTAAAATTTAGCAAATATTAGCTACTGAAAATGATAGAATAGTTAAGCCATCATTTTGGGGGAAAAAAAGTTAAAGATTTCATGAGAAAGTAAACTTTGAGGAAATTAAGGGGAAAAAAAAGGAGCATGAATTGGTCAGAAGATGCATAAGTAGTGTACTATTCTTATTTATTCTGTAAATTGAAATAAATCATTATTCTATCCTACTAGAAATATAATCTATTCATTTAATGAATAGTAATGTATTGTGATAAATTGGATTCTATCTGACGAAGTTCATTTTTTAATCTGCTAATATATACCACCAAAGGCTGCAGTAGGTAGGAAAACAACTAGTAATGTAATGCAGTAAAGAATTTTATAAAATAGAATTGTAATTGCCTAAAATGAGTACAGTATAAGTGTGTTGAGGGTTTTGGCCTTGTCTATGCAAATGTTTTCCTAAATATTTTTTAAAGTCTATTTCTTTGATAGTTGTTAAAATAACATATTTCACATGTGATATTCTAAGAGACTCTTCAAAAGAAAAAAGAAAATGTGGAGATCCTATAGTCATATAAATTTAGGAGACATTACATAATAGACCCCTCTTGAAGAGCCAAAATGTTCACACATTAAGTTTATTAGTGCTGTATGGAATCCTGCTATCCTAAAGCTATTTAACTTTGCCCAGCATTTTGCCTTTTAAAAAATGTCCATTACACCATTACCACAAAATTCAAATATACAACACTTGATGTACAATGCCATGGAACTATTTTTCCACAGAAAAATAATATGTATTATACAGACTTAAAATTTAAGGTACGACAATGGGATGAATTGACTGCTGAAAATCCTTGGTTTTGGAAAAAATGTCCAAGGAACATTTCTGCAATAATGAAAATATTCTGTATCTATGTCATCAAGTACAGTAGGCATCAGGCAAATATAACTATTGAGAATATAGTTATCGAGTACCTGAAAGGTAGCTAATGAGACTGGGGATGGGATTTTTTTCATTTCATTTCATTTAAATTTAAACAGCCATATGTGGCTAATGAGTATTTTATTAGCACAGTTATAGACTTACAGAAGAATGATTTTAGATAACTAAATCTGTGTCAGTTTTCTCACTAATAATTTTAACATATGTGGAGACACAGCTTTTGATCTGAGGAGTAAACACTTCAAATAGTTAAAATCAAAGTTACTGTATGATTGACATGATTTCTTTCAATGGAAGTGTTTAATAAGGTGAAGAAACTCATTCAAAATAAATTATGACAGTTCAGAAATGAATGACAAATATACAAATTTTGTTGGTACATTTGTTTAGTTGTTTTTGTTTTGTTTTGTTTTTTGGTTTTTGGGTTTTTTTGAAAATGTGGTGTAATAACAAAGATCTTGTGAAAGCCTGGTATTATCTTATGTTAGTGTTATAGTGAAAATTTTGAACTGTAAAAATTTAATTTACATTCATGATCTTATGTAGTAATTTTGACTCTGAATTAACCATTTTAAAATTGACAATGCTTATGAGAGAAATCATTATTAAAATAATATTTCAGGTAAACATGGCTAACCATCAGATACAGGAGCCATAAAAATCACTTCAGTAGAGTAAAGCTCAGCACACCACAGTTCATAGTTATAGAGAAAGAGAGAAACCAATTTTAGCAAAGTAGAATTACATACAAAAAGCATGCAAGGGAGGGATAGAGTGGCTGGGTTATGGAAAAACTAAAAATTAATTTACAAAAAGCAAGCAAGAGTGATTATAATTTGATAAATTTAATTAAATAGTAAGTTTAAAATCAATGGCTGTGCTATAGCTAGAGTACAGAATGCTCTTTTTAAAATATTATGTGGTATTTGGTAACTTCTTTTTAGTTAGTTCTTTAAACGGTTAAAAATAGATTGTTGTCTATGTTCAAAGGGTTCAACATTTAATCTACATTTATTAATTAAAAATATGATCAATTTATTTTATTTTTATGGGTTTGAAACATTGCACACATGTGTCATTTTGATTTTTCTGTATATTTCAATCGCTACATTTGATATGTGATGTTCTACTCTTAGTGATAATGTTTCTTAACTATGTTTTATGGGAATTTAGCTTTGTATAAAGTGAGACTCTTTTTCCTATTTAGGTTTTACCATGAATACTACTTTATAACACTTTGTTGCCATCCATGGCAAACCCATCATGGGTTATGTTTCTCTAGGAAATCTTCGTCTATTTTTATAACAAAACGCTCCCAAGAATCCTCTCTGGTAAGCTACTTATCACTGGGTTTGTTCTGCAACATGCTCTATAAATATTTAACTTTTATTTATAGATTTTAATCAGAATTCCCTCAAGGACATGTGTAAACTCTGAACAATTTAAAAGTTTGCCAGGTAATTCTGATCCACAGCTAGTTTGGTCGACCTTGCCACTAGGTTCAAAAGAGTGATACATTTTTAAAAGATTTAAAATTATCCTGGTGACATGTCATGCCAAAATAGCAAATAATAAAGGCTTTAAATATGGACCTAAAAAAACAAGCTTAATTAGTTTTTATACTTTCAGGTTACCATATGCAATTTAAGGTGCCACTATGGCTCGGTCTTTTTTTTTTTTTTTTTTTTTTTTTTTTTTTAATATTCTCATTATTTAGAGTATAGCTTAAGTTGTGGCAAACTTGGACCCCCCCCAAAAGCAGAGCTTAAAGGAAATAAAAAATTGGGGGCACATATTTTAGAGATAGGTAATTCAGAGTAGATATAGTGCTCTGCTTCACGAGAAAGTACCAGAAACCAGGTTAACCTTGGAATCCTCAACATGCAGTTTCATCTGTGCCATCAAGTATGGGCCAGTTCCCAGTCAGGGAGAATGGAGCAGAAGTAACTTCCTTGTAAAAATGACATCTGGGAGGTGCCCGGCTTCCTTGGTTAAGTGTTTGCCTTTGGCTCAGGTCATGATCCTTAGGGGCCCTGGGATCCAGTCCCTGCTCAGCAGGAAGTCTACTTCTCCTTTTTCCTCTGCCCCTCCCCCTGCTCATGCTCTCTTAGATAAATAAAATCTTTAAAAAAAAATGACATCTGGATGTCGTATATTTCACTTCTATTCATATCTCATTGGCAGACTCTTAGTCATGCTGAAATGTGCTTCTTTTTTTTTAAAGATTTTATTTATTTGACAGAGAGAAACACAGCCAGAGAGGGAACGCAAGCAGGGGGAGTGAGAGATGGAGAAGCAGGCTTCCCGCAGAGCAGGGAGCCTGATGTGGGACTGGATCCCGGGTCTCTGGGTTCATGACCCGAGCTGAAGGCAGTCACTTAACCAACTGAGCCACCCAGGTGCCCCTGAAATGCACTTCTATCCTAGCTAAGAGCCTAGCTAAATGGAAAAAAATTTCCATTTTTAATTTTTTGAGGAACCTCCACACTGTTTTGCCACAGACCAGAAGCATGGTCATTCATATGGGTTCCCTCTGCAAGGTACAGAACTCCATGACTCTCCCTCAAAGTGAGGGAGTTAGGCAGGGTCCCAGTTATTGACACCATGCAGCTTTGCTTTCTTTGTTTTCCCTTTCCACTTGACTAGTTCTGAAAAACACTTTTCTCCTTATACCTACAATTATATCAAACCTTTCTCTGTTCCTTTTAGCTTGTTTACCTCAAGCCTCAAGTTTCACCTTACCCTTTTAAAACATAATAATTATTAGGATAATGAGAAAAATAACCATGGTGGTATGGTAGCTGCATTGTAACTAGCTTAGTTTAAACAATAGAAATCTCATAACCACATGACTGCATGTTTACCTCCCTGCATTTAAGGGGGAGGCAGGAAGTCCTGATAGGACAATGCTTGATAGAAACCACCTGTGCAAAACATGTGCTATATGGTTGCCAGTAAGGTTAAGATTTGTCTCTAATTGATTGTTCCTTAGATTAGACTTTAACCAGAACTTCCTGTGTAATAGTTGGGGTCTTCATGGGCACTATTGTCACACAAAATTGATGAATCATAACTTAAAGGAAACTTTGTGATCTAAATCAAAACTCTTTGATCTTATATGTAATGCTGTGCTATAGATAAAAAAGCCCTCAGACAGTGTTTTCAGGAGATCCCCACACCATTGTTCGAGTCCAGTCTCCTCATTCGAAAGTGCCGACACCTTTCCCATCTTCTGGACCCTGACTGTTCCTGGGGCTGGCTGCCAGCACTGTTTTCCAAAGTTGCTGTACCAATTTGCATTTCCACCAACAGTGTGGAGGGTTCCCCTTTCTCCACAACTTCTTGAACATTTGTTGTTTCTTGCCTTTGTTGATTGTTGCCATTCTAACTAGTGTAAGGTGGTATCTCAATATAGTTTTGATTTGAATTTCCCTGATGGCTGATGATGATGGACACTTTTTCATGTGTCTGTTAGCCATCTGTATGTCTTCTTTGGAGGCATGTGTGTTCATGTCTTCTGCCCATTTTTTGTATTGATTATCTACTTTTTTGGGTGTTGAGTTTGAGAAGTTCTTTATAGGTCTTGGATATCAGCCTTTTGTCTGTAGTGTCATTTGCAAATATCTTCTCCCATTTTGTAGGTTCCCTCTTTGTTTTGTTGACTATTTCCTTTGCTGTGTAGAAACTTTTCATCTTGATTAAGTCCCAGAAGTTTATTTTCGCTTTTGTTTCCCTTGCCTTTGGAGACATTTCTTGAAAGAAGTTGCTGTGGCAGAGCTACCCTATGATCCAGCAATTGCACTACTGGGTATTTATCCAAAAGATACAGATGTAGTGAAAAGAAGGGCCACATGCACCCCAATGTTCACAGCAGCAATGTCCACAATAGCCAAACTGGGGGAAGGAGCTGAGATGCCCTTCAACAGACAAATTGATAAAGAAGTTATGGTCCATATATACAGTGGAATATTACTCAGCCATTAGAAAAGATAAATAGCCAACTTTTGCATCAACAAGGATGGGACTGGAGGAGATTTTGCTAAGTGAAATAAGTCAAACAGAGAAAGTCAATTATCATATGGTTTCACTTACTTGTGGAGTATAAGGAAAAATATGGAGGACATTAGAAGTAAAAGAAAATGAATTGGTGTAAAATGGAGGGGGAGATGAACCATGAGAGACTATGGACTCTGGGAAACAAACTGAGGGTTTTAGAAGGGAGGGGGGAAAGGGATGGGTGAACCTGTTGGTGGGTATTAAGGAGGGCACGGATTGCATGGAGCACTGGGTGTTGTATGCAAACAATGGTGTGTGGAACACTACATCAAAAACTAACGATGTACTGTATGATGCTTAACATAACACAGAAAAAAAAGAATTTCTGACACAAAATACAGGAGAATGGGTATTGAGGGGGTAATTACTGATGTCATACATTGTTCTTTTCTTCTGCCTGAGGCATAATTGTCCACATTTATCTCTAACTTTAACCTCTTTATATATCCTTCCTTTATATCCTCATGCCCTATTAAGTCTTCAGCTTGCTGAACGTCTTCGAATCCACTTCCAAATTCTTACCGAATCTCTAGACCTTATATCCACCTAGCCTATCCACCTGGAGGCCCAATCACATCTAAACTCAATATGTTCTGAACCACACAGACAACTTTTCTTTCCCTATCACAGGTACTTCTTCCTATGTTATAACTTTAGTCATTTGTTTCCACATATGCTCCTAGTTACTATATTAGATTGCAAGCAACTTGAAGGCAAAAAGCAGTTGCTTAATCATTGCTAGTTGCAATAATTAAATAATCAATGATAATAAGGAATTCTAGAATTGTATAAACTGCAGTTTTCTGATAGAATCTTTCCATTTTAAAGAACTTGAAAAGCCACACAACTCAAACTTTTAATAAGCACAAGATTCCAAATATAATACACTATCATATTGGTATTAAACAACCATTTTGTATTAGAGACTCATTATCTTAAGATTTGAAGAAATGTCTATTATTTTTGAAAACCTATAATTCTTAGAATATTCTGCCTTATATTGTGCTGAAACGCAATGTTTTGAACATCACACACCTTGATCAGAGTCTGGCTAACAATAAAATACATTCTACATTTTCTATACCAAAAATTGAAACATGAACTGGCATAGAATATGAAAAGATTTATGTAACTTAAATCTCTTCAACTTTAATATTAGACTTTGGAGTGAACTATGAACTATTGCTATCTATAAAAAATGATGTAATTATCACAAGAGAAGCACTTTCATATATATATATATATATATATATATATATATATATATATATATATACTTTTTCCTCCAATCTCTAAATTAAATGTTAAACTCAGCATCACCTGACCAAGACAGTATAATTTAGATGCAAAACATTTTGGCTTACTCTGAAACCAATATAATTTACTCACACCAATAAAAGTAATTGCCGAAAAGAAAGATTTATTATTCAGTCAATCCAATATATTACAAACACAAACCAATATACAGTGGCAATCAATTTATTATACTATATAAAGCATTTCATGTGGAAACCAATTTATAATAAACCAAAGACTTAGTGCCAATGACATTTTTAAAAAGCTTGATATGATATTCACATAAATTCCATGCAAAAAATTCAGGCTTGACTTTATAGATGTCCCAGACAGGAACATTGCTCTTTTCTTTCCCCCAGGGTCATCAACTTCCAAGAGTCAAAGATTTGTAAAAACTAGCTTTCTTTTCCTTCTGAATATGAAACAAAGGAATCATTAACACAACAGAAGTGGATTCTCCTTTAAAAGCTTAGGAATCCTTCAAATCTGGTAAGTCAAGGAACTCACTGTGAAACAGCAGCTGTAGAATAACATTTTTTGCTGACTTCGATTTTATTTAAAGAAACAATTTAACAGCATGGATTTTGCAAACACTAACACATTTCTCCAATTCACATTTCAGATTTGCTGTAGCCAAAGGAGCACTTGCCAAAGTAATAAAACCTTTGCAACTTGAAATGGGTAGGTGTTTCCAAAACATTTCAATTATTCTCCTGATGACTCTGAGAGACGCGGGGCGGAAACTGATTTAGGTATGCAAAATGAGACATTTAGAGGCAGTCCCAACGTCCTCTCTCACACAATCCCATCTCTTCTGTCCTTTACACATGAATAATTATGTGCAGGGCTTTCTGGGGATTAACAAGTAAGAAAGAGAAAAATCAGGCTGGGGGAACTTTAGGGGACAGCTTTCCAAATTCATTTCAATGCGATTCAACTAACTCACATTCATTACAGTGTGTCCAATCTTACTGCTGATGAGACAACCAGGAATAATAGTGCCAGTAATCATGGTGACAAGTCTTTGACTCCCAAGTATCTTTCAGGATTTCCTCTAAAAGTAAGGACAAGAGCATTTACTCTCAAACCTGTGAGCATAGATTATGCTGCACCAACTCTAATTTTAAGATGCTTAATTTATACCCAGTCTGAGTTATATTTTAAAATTCAAAAAAATCATAACTTCTACATAATCTGCTTTTTACTTGATGGCATGGGCAGGTGCCTGCTTTTAAAGTGATCCTTCATTTTATAAAAGTAAGCTTCTCACTGTGCCTTAATTAAGGATTGTTAATTTAATTAAACAAGGAAGCTATTGAGGTGGGGGGAGGAGGAAGAGGCTAATACAATGATGACCTGCATAAAGAAACTGAAATGTAAGCCTGTAAGTGCCTCAAGATTATAAAGGGAAATTAAGGACAAGCAGTCACAAATAGCCAACTGAGCTTTAAGCAGCAGCCAATCAATATTTTCCTTACTTTACTTCCACCTTTTCTCTATAAAATTCTCTCCTGGAGCTCCTGTCTGGGGAAAGCTCCGATTTACTTCTGGTTTGGCACTGCCCTATTGGAATGGGTTTTGATCAGATAAACTCGTAATTTTTAACATGGCTCAGTTTATCTTTTAACAGGCTTTACTTTTGCCTCTAAGTTTAAAATGCCTCTGTATACAGTTTGCCAAATCAAAATCCTGGTCACTTTATTGTTCTCTCAGTTCTCAACTTTGCTTTTTTTTTTTTTTTTAATTCCCTTCTGTTTACCATTCCTTACTAAGAAACAATAGAATTTTAAGTTTAGAAAGATCACTGAAGTGCTCCAGTGTATTCCGTGGTTGTAGGGTGTGTAAATTGAGGACTGTGGGTGATCAACATTCAGCCTACCATCCAATAGCTGGAAGGGGCTTTACCTACTGTAGCAATGCCTGTGTATAGTGATTTTAAAGTAAGCAATTGCTTTGAATTCTATCTGCCAGGCAGCTTGCTAAGAATTTCATGTTCAGTATCTCATTGAATAAAGACGACAAATTTACGGGTTAACTTACTTTATTTTTCCTATCATTTTGAATAATGAAGCATATTCAGCTAGTAAGTTTAGTAGCTGATTAAAAGTTCCCACTATTTATAACGTTAACTTTGTTATACAAGATTTATGACTTTTCTTTCCAGAGTGGTCTGAGGACGTAAATACAAATGCAGAAAATTATTACCCTGCATAGCTCCTATTCCAGGCCCTGTATTTCCTCATCAGTCCAACTTCTTTATATCATGCCTTATTTTAGGCCACTGCTTTGTTAGGGAAAAACATAAAACACATACACATGAACAGGTAAATAGGGACAATTTCAAGAAGACACAACCTTGGAGAGAATATATTTATGTTATATACATATACATATATATATATATATATATATATATATATATACACACACACACACTAAAGATATGAGAGCGAATTAAGTTATTTTTACATACAATTATATAATATAGTAAATATATGAGGACTAATTAAAATATCGACTCACTGATTTCCGGGGGAGGTGAGGTTACCGAAGAAGAGAGGACAACAATAAACAGGGTTAAAGATCATGAGAATACTGGGCAAGCTTCTGGAAGAACCAGTGGCGATTTCATCAGGGTTACCACTAGCTCACAAAGTAACTTTGTGTTAGAACACAGTGCTCAGTCTAGGTAGATACAATGCTGAGAAGAATCTTCTTCAGGGAGACCAATTAGGAAACAGGTGCTCTCTCTTGGATGATCAACTGCGAAGACAAGTCCTGCTTCCGGGCTGATGCAGCCCCATGCTGCAGCTCAGAATTTGCCAAGCAAGCCTAAAGCTAGCTTGTCCTACCCACTTACTGGGTGCCCTTGAAAAGGATATTTGGGGTGGCTGGGTGGTGTAGTCAGTGAAGTCTGACTCTTGGGTTCAGCTCAAGTTGTGATCTCAGGGTCATGATCTAGGGTCATGAGATGGAGCCTGCATTGGGCTCTAGGCTCAGGGTGGCATATGCTTGAGATCCTCTCACTACCTCTGCCCCTCAACCTTGCGCTCTCTCTTGCTCTCTCTAAAATAAATAAATGAATCTTTTTTTTTTTTTTAAAGGACACAATTCGTACAAATTTATTGGATGGAAGTGAAGCTCAGGAGGGTAATAAAAGTAATCACACCTCAAACGCAAATAGCTTAAAATATCAGTCTAATCTGTGGTAGATTTAGAAATACACCCAGTTTGTACTATAACCTTCTTATTCCCTCTTTGTCTTATTCTGGTAGAAAGGAGCATGGGAACTTGGCTGGGTAGTACAAGATGACCGAAGATAAAAAAGGAGGAGTACAATCTTACATGGGAAGAAATTTAAATTTTGCTATTTTACTATTATTATTATTACAGTACCAGAGAAGGAATTCACTTATGTCTTTTTATTTATTTATTTTTTAAAAATTTTATTTATTTGACAGAGAGAAACACAGCCAAAGAAGGAACACAAGCAGGGGGAGTGAGAGAGGGAGAAGCAGGCTTCCTGCCGAGCAGGGAGCCCAATGTGGGGCTCGATCCCGGGTCTCCAGGATCATGACCTGAGCTAAAGGCATCGCTTAAAGAACTGAGCCACCCAGGCACCCCCAATTATGTCTTTTTAATTTTTTTATAATTTTACTTATTTATTTGACAGAGAGAAAGAGTGCACAAATAGGCAGAGCAGCATTCAGAGGGAGAAGAAGTAGCCTCCCCGCTGAGCAGAGAGCGGAACATGGTTCTCGATACCAGGATGCTGGGATCATGACCCCAGCTAAAGGCAGAGGCTTAACTGACTGAGTCACCCCCTGTTTTATTCTTTTTTTGAAGATGTTATTTATTTATTTGAGAGACAGAGAGAGCAGAAGTAGGGGGAGCTGCAGAGAGAGAGGGAGAAGCAGTCTCTCTGCTGAGCAAGGATCCCAATGCAGGGCTCCATCTTAAGACCTCACCAGGGATCATGACTTGAGCCAAAGGCAGATGCTTAACTGACTGAGCCACCCAGGTACTCTGGAATTCGATTATGTCTTAAGTTTATTTATATATAGTTCATTTTTCCCATTATTGCATTGCTATTTCAGGTATTACAAACATTTTTTTTTTCTGTTACATGAATTCCATGACAGCAAGTACTTTACCTGTTGCCTGACTACTTTATCTCCAGCATATCATAGTACCTAAAAGAAATATTTGCTGAATGAATGTACAAATGAATGAACAGGATATGTAAACACAACTTTGTGTGGTCAGGCAATATGTTATAACATTTGTGTATCTTAGTCTGTCCAGCCTGCTTTAGTAAAATCTAGTTAAGTACACAGCCTGGGAAGCTTATAAACAACAGAAATTTATTTCTCACAATTCTGGAGGCTAAAAGTTCAAAGTAGAGTACCAACATGGTCAAGTTCTGATGAAGGTCTCCTTTTGGGTTGCAGATTGCCAATTTTTTTCTGTGTCCTCACATTGCAGGAGGGGTTGGGGAGCTTTGTGGGGCCTCTTTTATAAGGACACTAATCCCATTCATGAGGGCTCTGTCAAAGACCCTTACATATTAGATCCTTATAAAGACCCTAATACCATCACATTTGGGGTTTAGGATTCAGCATACAAATTTGGGGGAAACACATTTTCCTTGAAAAGCAAAAGTCCAATAATCCTAACACCAATTTTCCCATGACTTACTTCCATTCCGCTTTCCTGAATACTTATTGTGAATATTTCCTTTTTTTAAATTTTTTTATTTTTTTATTGCAAATATTTCTAATGGGTCAAAGGAGGGGTATAAGAATAAAAATAAAGTAGACTTGAACAGATTTATTTGCAGATAAACTAAATGACCTCATTAGTAAGAGATATATAGTGTAAAACAAGAAAAGTCGTCAAATTTAAAAGATAAAAGACTATTGTTATGGTAAGAAGTATTAATTATATTTTGCAATTGATTGATTTTGAATAAATGAATTCCCCATCATGAGTCATGTTTCAGAAAATGGATAAATACCTTTTCAGAAGTATTCATTCATTTCATCCTTTTCAATTATTCATTCAGTTAATAGATAATTATAGAACACAAACCATTTGTCAGATACTAGGTCAAGCACTAATTATTCAATAAGAAAAAGATCGATGTCATTGTTATCCTAATTAATGCAGATTTCCTTCAAAACCATTAAATACATAATCATAATAAAGAAAAACCCAGGATCAGTGTGAAAGTAGTTGACCAACAAGATCTTCCCTGAGATAATATTCAGTTCTACTATTGGCTGATTTAGAAGTAATGAAAAGCAAATACACGTGTTTATTGTTCTAGATAAGGAATTCTAGATGAGCAAAGTCCAACCTCATAGAAAGAACCAAGCAACATTTATTTTTTTGAGTGCCTATCAGAATTTAGATGTGCAGGATAGGTTATAAGCATATGGACAGTAGTTTATATAACTGAAGAAGTAAGAACAATACATGTGCTGCTAATAACTAAAAAGTACAGAATAATAAGAAATTATCTTATTATTATTAAAGATTACAGACATCAACTGCTGTAAGAGATGGAAGAAAACAAAAGAAAGTAGCTTGAATGGGCCAAATCAGATGTGCTTGACCTCCTTCCACTCCAATTTCACCTCCTCACCTTTTAAGTCTGTCTCTCACTTTCCTCCTCAAATGGTTTGCTCTTCATGTCTTGCTTTAGTCTTTGTATGCTATAGGAACTGAACAAAAAATTAACTGCACATCGTTAACTGCTGTGCATTTTTCTTCCCAAGGTAGATGACCTTGTTTCCTGGGAGTTTGAATTGGAAATCCATGACTTCTGGATGCGAACTTCCCCCAGTGTACCTTAGAATAGTCTTCTTTGGGAATTCCAAGCCATGAGCAAATAGCAATTTACATTGAGAAAAATGTTCCTATCTGAGGAATTTGACATTTAGGGGTGATTTAATACAGCTTAGCCATGCTTGTAACAGTCTTAAAAGTGCCTTATGTAAACATACCTTACATATGCATATTTTAATTCCCTGGAATTAAATATTATTATGCCAGTTGAATAGAAATGCAGAAGCATATTATTTGTTTTATATCCCCCCAAATTATCCACATAAATAAATGGAAATAGCAATATATTTAAATTGAGCATAGAAATAGCAGTTAAAATTTCTAAGCTTGTCTGATCAATTGCTGAAGGGTCATTGTAGTACAGTTGTTTCAGGGATGCAAACCATGACAAAATAGATTTCATGTCTATTAACTTTCAAATGATATTTGCTATTAAATGGAGAAGAGTGAGAAGGAATTAATAGTTATTCAGCACCTAAATTCCTTTAATCACCAGGTGTTTTAAAGGTAGCCTATCACTACTTTTGTATAATAAAGATTTCTGTATTTAAAATAACAGCTAACACTTACTGGAGAACTCATGTACCAGGCACTATTCCAAATATTAACTCATTTAATGTGTAATAACTAACTAATGCTTATTCTAATTAGTTCTACTTAATTCTAATAAGTAGATTCTTTTTTTTCCTAATAAGTAGGTTCTTAAAAATGAGGCAGAATAAGTAACTTGCTTAAGATGATACAGTTGCAGTGGTGGAGTAAAAAGCTCACCCAGTAGGTATGATCATATTCTGTGCTCAAACTACAACTATTTCATATCTGTACATATTAGAGGGCAAAACTATTTACATGTTTGCCTTGTTGGTTTTTGCTAGTGCCAAAAAAACTTGTCATGATGTAGGATAAAACTTTGCTTTGATGTAAAAGATTTTTTTTTTTAGAGAGGAGAACCCACTGAGGTTGTTTCAGGTATTTTCTTACCTACTTCAAAAAATTAAAAGGTAATTTCAACCAAGACATCAGAAGAGTTGCAGAATTGAATTGGTTTTTAAGGTCAAGAAGGACCAAAGATACTCTTGGTTCTTGGGTAGCCTTCATCTTGCCAGAAAGATTATGATTTAAGGTTCTCCTATCCTAAGTAGATGCAACTAGAAATGAATTCTTACAAATAAATCTTTTAATAAAATGTATAAAATTTTAACAAAAAGAGTAATGAGGAAAGTCTGTTGTTAAATAAAAACTATTTTCTTAGTAAGGAAAAATGTCAGCAAATCTGTGTGTGTTAGGTAGGGGTCAGTCTAGTAAAAACTTATTTTTTGGTTTTAAATATTTATATAAATAGTACACTAGTTTGCAAATTCTCTTCAGAAATAAATTACAAAAAGGTTTTTAAAAAGGAAATAAAGAACAAAAAAAAAGCAGCACATTTCAGGGACTTTGAGTGCCTTTTAAAATTTCTTGATTTTCATTGTCATTACCCAAGTCATTACAAGCTCCTACGTGCTGTTGGCTAGTGAGAAAACTAGTTGACTACTTCTTGTAGCCCTTTCCTGATAGTGCAGTGACATCTTATAAGGGTGTGTTTTGACACACTCATTAACAAGATGGCAGTACATTTTCCCCTCATTATATCTAGTCTGTGGCCTTGAGAACCTGTCTACAAGATTATGGCTTTATTCAAATGGGAAGGAAAGAAATCACTGGCATATATTTGCTGAAAGTATATATAGATACAAGAAAGCACGTTAATAGGTGTGTACACATCTGTAGAGAGTGTTTTGTCCTATTTTTATTATTTTAGAAAGGCTTTCATTTTGATAATAATCTTTGTATCTCTTTCTCTCTATAAATATTATTGTTGTACTTTAAGAGTTACAAACATAAGATTCTCCTTCCCCAAGATCACTTAATACGAATTAATTTACTATAATTAACAAACTTTAAAATATATTTTTTAAAGATTTATGCATTTATTTGAGAGAGAGAGACAGAGAGGAAGATAGCAAATGCATGTGTTGGGCAGAGGGGGAAAGGCCATGGTGGGGAGAGGGAGAGAGAATCAACAGACTCTCCACTGAGCATGAAGCCCAACCTGGGACTCAATCTCAGGACCCTGAGATCATGACTTGACCAAAACCAAGAGTGGAGCCTGGTGGTGGGTACTGAGGGCACCTATTGCATAGAGCACTGGGGAATGGGGAATGAATCTTGGAACACTAGAAAAAAAAATTTAAGTAACAATAAAAATTAATTAATTAATTTTAAAAAATAAAAAATAAAAAATGAAAATAAAAAAATAAAAACAAAAACAAAAACAAAAACAAAAAACCAAGAGTGGAACACTTAACGCACTGAGCCACCCAGATGCCCCTACAATATATCTTTAAATAATTAGTCTTTGACACTTTCACAAAATTGTTACAGATAGAGAAAGTCGCTACCCTAAAATCAAAACCATCCTTCAAATTCCTTCTTTTCCATCATGACCATCACCACTATCATCATCTTTTTGTTTTAACTATCAATCATCACGGACTTCCTCTTTCATTATAGCACATTCAGGAGCATTGCATATTTCTTTCTCCAAACATTCACCTTTTGTAAACACTTATATGCAAGTGATTAATGTCAGCTATCTCCCAACAAAAGAGTGTGTCCTCCTTTTCTTTACATAGCTTAAGAAATGGATTTTGATTCTCTTCTTCATATTCATTTCTATTTTCATTGCCTTTCTTTTCCATCCTATCCATTTTCTCCCCTCTCTCTTTCCTTCATTTCATGGCAACTGTGACTGGAAAAGTCCCTCCAAGAACTTAACTGGAAATCAGCTTTTAGGTTATAGTTAGTAATAGTTGACCAGTTCACCTTAACAGTTAAATAGAGTAACAAAGTAGGTCATGACCTATAATCTCTAGTAACTAGAGATTACTAGATAGAGTACTAGATAGTGTCATCTTTCAGTGACAGTGAACATATGACAACTAAGGCACTCCAAATCTTTGTCTTATTTTTGTACATCTCTGAAGGAAAATGAAATAGCTTGAAAAATTCAATGAACATGCTCTCCTATCACTAGGCAATCTTCAGTTAATATTGTGCCACAATGCAAAAGAATTATAGAATGGCAAATGTGAACCTTTATACTGCATTAAATAACATTTTATGAACAGAAATAGAGCATATAATATGTGAGGCAAAGAGATAGAACATGAGAATGTGGAATAAGATGTAATTTATTTTCCTAAAATGGCTCTTGTCTATTATATTTCAGTTCCATCTCGCTTTATAATAGATATTCTTATCAGACATTTATCTGCCATCACTTTCTGACATAATACACATCTTGTGATTTTCAATTTTATCACACAATAAACTTACTTTATGTTCTCAAAAATAACATGAGTTAGAATTGACTAAAAATAATCCACAGTATTACCACAGGTATTTCAAGCTAGAAAACTGATTCTTTGTACTCTAACTGGCTATAAAGAATGGATTTTGGAGGACTTTGAAGGCTTCCACCAAAACATTCTCTAAGAGTTTAATAGCTTTTATTTATGTTAAATAATAAAGCGAATTTTTTCAGATTGTTACATGGAAACAAAAGAGACAAAAAGATTTCTCTTTATATTTCAGCTTCTTTTGGCAGTTTTCTCCATATTAATAATTTTAGTTGATATATATATTAGAATTATAAACATTCCTTAAGTTCCTTCTGGTGTTAATTTGTTTGTGACACACTTTTAATTAAAATAGACAATGACTTCCTGTTTGCTTCTACCAAAAAACTAAAACAAGCTGAATTTCAAAACATCAGAGTGATCTTCTATCCAAATCCACCAAAGTTGTTAGCGTTGTCCCATCTGTGAAATGTCTCTGTTACTCTGACTTTATCTTCACAATCATCATCACCATCATATTAATAGCTTCTAAAATCCTGTTTCATCTAAAAAAACCTTGTGAGTAAAAAAATCATATCTGTCTTATCCCTCTCAATTAGTCCTGAAATACCCATGGGTCCTTCCTCATAATTTCTTACAAATGACACTGAAATTATGTATTTTCCTACTTTGGGCATATTTAATCATTTTATAAAATGTGTAACAGCAATAGGCATTATTCTGTCTGTAGATGGTTTATCTGGGTATAAGGCAGATTCAATCCATTGGATTTTTTTGAACAATTTTGGGAAAATAAACATTGAGACTATATACCCATTCTTTTAGCAAGCAAATTAAAAACAAAAAAGGCTACCTAGGTGGCAGTTAATTTATTAGTGGTAACAAATGACAACATCATGCTCTTGTTATTTGATCATTGTGGGTTTTTTTTTTTCCTGTTTCTGCATCATCTAAAGCTGAATGAAGCTTAACCTCCGTAGCAGTATAAATCCACTGCAAATGGTCTGATACTTAAGAACATTTTTCTATGAATATACTACTACATCTATATGACTTCTACTTGCATAAAGACTGTAAGTCTTGTGTCAGACAACTAGGGTTTGAATCCTGTTCCAAACACCACTGGCTTGGTTATCTTGAGCATGAAACGATAAAATGGTAATAGCACCAATTTCATAAATTTGTTGGGTAAATAAAACAGATAAAGCACTTAGCACAATCAACGCTTGGCACATGGTACTTAAATATTAACTGTTACTTTTATGCCCAAAGAGAGAAAAAAATCTATTAACAAATAAAATGTTTTACATATAAATGTGTAGGTGCATTTCTTTTGTTCATTTATCTCATATATATGTGTTATATTCATATTCATATATATGAATGTGTCCTAAACTGAAAACTACGATAAGTCAGAGACAAATCTTGATTTCTTCCTACAAACCACCTAATATAAAGTCGCTAAAATTAATTTTGTACCTTTTTTTCCCCCGAGTTTTATTCAAATTCCAGGTAGTTACCATACAGTGTAATATAAGTTTCCGGTATAGAATTTAGCTATTCATTACTTCCATACAACACCCAATGTTCATCACAACAGATGCCCTCGTTAATGCCCATCACCCATTTAGCCAATCTCCTCATTCGTTTCCCCTCCAGCAACCCTCAGGTGGTTCTCTGTGTTTGAGAGTCTGTATTCTGGTTGATTGTACCAATAGCTATTGTATGGTGAGAGTAAATACACAAAGCTCATTTTTTCCCCAATAAATTGTAATTACATTCTAAGAGAAAGCTTATGTGACTTTCTATAAAAGAAACACCTTTTAGCACCTTTCTAAGGGAAGACATATTACCTAAAAATGCTATGGGACTCCACTTGTATTTATCATTACCCAGTGCTATTATTAAAACTTCACATTCGGGTGCCTGGGTGGCTCAGTGAGTTAAAGCCTCTGCCTTCAGCTCAGGTCATGATCTCAGGGTCCTGGGATTGAGGTCCACATCGGGCTCTCTGTTCAACAGGGAGCCTGCTTCCTCCTCTCTCTCTACCTGCCTTTCTGCCTACTTGTGATCTCTCTCTCTATCAAATAAATAAAATCTTTTACAAAAAAAAAAACCAAAACACAAAAACCTTTACATTCAATATTATAGATTCAAATTCTTTTGATGCAAAATATTTTTTGCTTTTTCTTAAATATTTTATTTATTTGACAGAGAGAAATAGAACTAGAGAGGGAACACAAGAAGCGGGTATGAGAGAGGGAGAAGTGGGCTTCCTGCTGAACAGGGAGCCCGATGAGGGTCTCAATCCTGGGACTCGGGGATCATGACCTAAGCCAAGGCAGATGCTTAATGACTGAGCCACTCAGGAGCCTCGATGCAAAATATTTTTAAATATTTATGTATCTATTTAATAAATTCAAATTAAGAAAAGTTTTCAGAAAAGCAAGATAGAAAAAGCAAAACAACTGCTTGAACACACTTAAGATTTTCATAATATAGTGCCATGAAAACTGGTATAGAATTTAAAAATTGTGTCAGAGAGCCAGAGTTTGCAATAACAGTGAATTTTAGTTAATTAAAACATTTGATTGGCAGTGTTTGGGAATGTGTTTATCCTTTAAGTGAAATATATTACATATGGTCTGAAATTCATTAATTCTTAAAAACCAACCTCAGAAAATTAATTATATATAATTGATTTCCAATACAGAATAACCTTGAGAAAATTTATTTTGGCAATCAAAGAAACCAAGATTTTATTTAAAGCTATCATAAAACTTGGTAGTTTTATTTATTTTGTTTTGTTTCAATTATTCTTTTATTTTATTAAAATATCGAAGTCACTTTTCATTCACCCAGTTTGTTAAGAAGTCCAGTATCAGTCACCTTTGGACTCTTTCTTTCTTTTCTTTTCTTTTTTTTTTTTTAAAGGTTTTATTTATTTGACAGAGAGAAACACAGCCAGAGAGGGCACACAAGCAGGTGGGGTGAGAAAGGGAGAAGCAGGCTTCCCGCCAAGCAGGGAGCTCGATGTGGGACTCGATCCTGGGTCTCCGGGATCATGACCTGAGCCGAAGGCAGTCGCCTAACCAACTGAGCCACCCAGGTGCCCTCTTTTCTTTTTCTTTTTTTTTTTTTTTAAGATTTTATTTATGTATTTGACAGAGAGAAACACAGCCAGAGAGGGAACACAAACAGAGGGACTGAGAGAGGGAGAAGCATGCTTCCCGCCAGAGCAGGAAGCCTCAAGTGGGACTCGATCCCAGGTCTCCAGGATCATGATCTGAGCCGAAAGCAGTCACTCAACCAACTGAGCCACCCAGGCACCCCTGGACTCTTTCTTCAATGGTATGAAATTATGTATGCCTCAAGAGCATGAGAACTGGCCTGGTTCCTAGTTCATGATGGTAATCATCAATGATATACCTCCTTTTACAAAGTGCCGCTGAACTGGCCCTCTATCCACCATCAGATAACATTTTTCAGGGACGTGAGTTGTGATTCTCTCTTATTACCTAGAGCATTGTGTGTATGAGTAGAAATCAGCAAAATCACTGTTTTGTGAAAACTTTACCTAGTACAGTAGCCTGGAAAGGCTTGAGAAAGTTCACTTCTCCTACCTTTGGTATTGGACCACTCATCTCCTCTTCTTCGTCTCCTCCTCCTCCTTCTTCTCCTTCTCCTTTCTTTTTCTTTTTTTTCTTTTTATTTATTTGACAGAGAGAAACACATCTAGAAAGGAAACACAAGCAGGGGAAGTAGGAGAGGGGAAGCAGGCTTCCCATAGAGCAGGGAGCAGGGAGCCTGATGTGGGGTTCGATCCTGGGACTCTAGGATTATGACCTGAGCCGAAGGCAGTCGCTTAAGAACTAAGGCACCCAGCTGCCTCCTCTCTTCTTCTTAATACCTCTAACTGAGGAACTGTTTTATGGGGGGTTCGATAGTACAAAGAAGTTTTTAATCCTCT
Organism: Spilogale gracilis; assembly: GCA_004023965.1. NCBI lineage: Eukaryota > Metazoa > Chordata > Mammalia > Carnivora > Mephitidae > Spilogale > Spilogale gracilis. The sequence goes on from PITA01010259.1 coordinate 46,913, forward strand.
TTCCACATCTAACAAGTCATTTTGAAATGCTCTAAGGAATGAATCTCCCTGGAAAGGGAAGCAGGAAGATAAAATTGCCCTGAGGTTTTTTTGTGTTTGGTTTTGGTTTTGTTTTTTGAATCTGATATACCAGAGCAAGGGGAAAAAAAAATAAGTTCACAATAAAATATCTTACAACACAGATATGATCATGCTCTTATTGCAAAGGAGTAGTGCAAGTGAAATATATTTTTTATAGCTGAAATATATTACTCATTGCTAAAAAATTAGGGTAAAATGGGATTAAGGCTCAGATACTAATTTTGTTACTGTGTTTCCTCTGTTGGCTGGTTCCACTGCTTCTGAAGCACTCTTGATTAAAATTTGAAGCGGAGGGCACTGGGTGGCTCAGTGGGTTAAATCCTCTGCCTTCGGCTCAGGTCATGATCTCAGGGTCCTGGGATGAAGGGCTGCATTGGGCTCTCTGCTCAGCAGGGAGCCTGCTTCCTCCTCTCTCTCTGCCTGCCTGTCTGCCTGCTTGTGGTCTCTCTCTCTGTCAAATAAATAAATAAAATCTTTAAAAAAAATTTTGAAGCAGCACACGTATTGTAAATATAAAACAAATACTGATGCCAAATGAAATATGCTTTTATCCATAGTTATATCCATAGTTCAGGATATTTATACAAAAAATTCTTGTCTGTTACAGAAATCATTTTGATGTGTAGGTCTTGAACATATGTTCATGGATGAAAGAGTAATCTCCAAGATTAGAAAGAATTGGTTCCTGCTTCTCTTCTCTGCATGCTGCACATTTCTATGTTAGGAGTGGAGATAAAGCATTGATAGGAAATAAAGTTCCCTCTTCTCATGAAGCCAATAATCTGTGAGGAAGCCTACAGTGAAAAGAAAATCGTTACATAACAAGGTACTGACACATTGTGACAACCAATGTGGGGACAATACTGTGGGGAGGAGAAAGCAAGCTTTAGATGGGAAGGTGAGCTGAGGAGAACATTCCCTGCTGAAGTAGAACCTGAGCTCACAATTTCAGGATCACAAAGAGCCAGACATATCCATGTGGAGATTATACCATTCTAGATGAAGGTATTGGTAGTAAGCCCAAAGTTATTGAGATAAGACGTGCTTTGCATGATTGAGATAAAGAAAGGAAGCTAGGCCAACCCCACTATCTGAGCATAAGGGGAGGCTACCAAGACATGAATCTGCAGACAGAAAGAAGAGCCATGTCATATGGAATTTTATAATGCAAGGACAGGAATTTGTATTTTAACTGTAAAGTTGACTTATTATAATGCTTTAATTGGGAAATATTTTTTTTTAATGTTATTTTTTGAAGTTAAGGAATGGACTGTAGAAGTGTAAGGATGGGAGCAGGAAATCTGACCAGGGGATGATGCTGACTTGGGCTAGAATAATGGTAGTAGATATGGAGAGAATTAGACAAATGCAAGTAGACCTTGCAGTTGAAGCTGATAGCCCTTCCTGATAAACCCAGTGTGTTTTATGTTGAAAAGGGAGAAATTAAAGATTACCCAAGTTTCTGGATTAAAGATTACCCAGTACCCAGTGCACTTGATTGAATGTGGATGCTGTCTATTTACCTGAGAAATGTGAAGATAACAGGAATATGATAAGGAAAAAGGATTACGAATTAGTTCTTGTCTTTGTATAGTAACACATTTAAACCTATAAGGGAGCTACTATAACCAACATTTGATAAAAAGTTAGGAAACTTTAAAAGACAAAAGAAAAAAAAAAACAAAACACTTTCTCAGTGTCACATAGGTAGTCTTAGAGCTAGGATTTGAACCTGATTGACTCCAAAGACACGGAATCTCTTTGAGTAAAACCAACATGGGAAAGGTGGTGGGGGACATGGGAAGAAGGAGTAGGTAGGGAGAGGGTTATAACTGCAAGGTGAAGGAACAGAAATCAGCAACAGAAGACACACTCGTAAGGGAGTTAGCTGTTATTACCCCACCGCACCAAATAGACTATTTGGTAAATATCCCCTGGGTGAAGCCCTACATTTGGTACTTTTGTTACTACATCATAATACCCATTCTTTGAACTTAATAGTTCAAAGGGATTTTTAGATACAGAAACAATCTTCACTTTGAGCATTATCTTCCTGTTTTTTGAGAACCCTATAGATGCACTGGAAACATACACTTGCTCAGAAAAGAGAAAGATTTTATAATTTTCAGCTGTAAAAATGAACAATTTCTTAGAAAATCACAGCTTTCATTTAAATGTTATGTTAATTTAGTATTTGTAATAGAGAAGAACTAATAGCCCTAAAGTCCTGAATAGAAGCTACTGTAAACATTAGTTAAGTAATTTTAGTGCTTATTCATCATTCTGCTAGGTCACATGGCCTTAGCTTCTTGGCCTGCAAAATTAGAGTCTTCTTTTGAAAGAAGAAATAAAAATTGTCCAAAGTGATGAAAAGTTCTGCAGTGCAGACACATTTATTTCAGGGCAGTAGATGGAGCTAACCAATGAGTTTCACTCTTACTTATGAGTCAGGAACTATTGATATTGAGTATTTATGATAATGGGATCAGCTAGAAGCCTAGACTACCACCTACCATATTGGTAGTTGGTGGTGCAAATGACAGACTGAAAAGTGTTAAACAAAAATGGAAGAACAAATTAAAAGGCTATGTAAATAAATGGATAATTTCTCTGACATTCTCTTGCATATCATGCATAAGCTCAGTGCAGTGAATAGATTTAACATGTTTAGTTCTCAATCAGTAGCTGAGGTTTGTTATGAAAGTTGAGCAATACAGATGTTAGGCAATTATTTATGTTGCATCAGAAAGCCACTATGAAGACCCTATTAAAATACAACTGTTGATTAGTAATCATGGTATCTGGAAAAAAAAAAAAGCTTAGTAAGAAATGAAGTTCCTGGTGGTTCAAATGCTTGCTAATGTGTCAAGTTAAGGCAAAGTTAAGATGTCAGTGTCATTAACTATAAGATCAAATGACCTGGGTCCTCATCTCCCCCTCTAAAGTCTGCTAATTTAAACCAGTGCTTTTATTACTATTATATTATTATTTTTAATGTGCCTTTCTAGCCTATCATAACTTTTATGTAGCCTTACAGTAACTATGATGTTTCTTCTTTTTAAAAAAGTGACTCCTGTCTCTTCCTCGTTAAAGCATTCATTTAATTGGGTTTTGGTTTTAAGGCCACTTGCAAAGCTATAATACATGACTGCAATTGATAACGATCAGCACATAGTGCAACAATAAATTTCATTGTTAATAATAATGACTTAATGAGAGTTCAATATGAGGTGAAGGACTTCAAATTTATTTCCTGTAGATCATCTCTAATTTTTCACAATAACATGCCAACATGTTATAGATTGAATTGTGTACCCCACCCCCATGCCCACATTCATATGTTGAAGCCCTAACCTCTAATGAGACAATATTTGGAGATAGAGCTTTTATGGAAGCCACTGAGATTAAATGAAGTCATAAAGGTGGGATCAAAATCCGGTAGGACTGCTCTCCTTATAAAAAGAAGTAGAGAACACCAGGAGTGCACACACCCAGAGAAAAAGGCCACGTGCAGACACAGGAAGAAGGTGGCCATCTGCAATCAAGAAGAGAGGCCTCAAGAAAGCCAAAATGCCTGATACCTTGATGTTGGTCTTGTAGCCTCTAGAACTGTGAGAAAATACATTTGTGCTGCTTAAACTACCATGCCTATGGGATTTCATTTTTGCAACCCTAGCGGACTAATAATACGCAAGGTAAATATCAGTGTGACTATTTGAAAGAAAAGGGAATTGCCCATCAAATCTCAATCTGGAAATTTCTCTGTGAGTGCCTGTTATGGGAATCAGCCCTGGCTTGATCTTTTCTGATCTTTTCTGAAGGCTTTTCTGATTTCATAGCCTGGGTTGACCCACTATATTTACAAAAACTCTCCTAGAGCTGAAAGTTACTCTAATTTAATTCTAAGCACTCTTGACATATATGGAATTTGAGATCAGGGAGTACATATGTGAACTTGGTTCTTGTTTTTAAAATAATGTGGTGTTTGAATCTACATTTCTGGCTCTCCCAAATCAGAGGACTCTAGGGCTCCTGTGTATTTTGAAGGGATTTCGGTTATTTCCTCATGCCTTCAGTGCATTAATATCTGGTAGTCACCTACTATGTTCCTGGGAGTATTCTATTATTATGGATGCAACAAACAAAACATAAACCTGTCCTAAAGAGCTCCAAGGTACATTGTCCTATGGGAGGAATAAGCACAAGAGCAAATCATTGAAATATTCTCTGGCAGTTCAACTCATAGTGTGGTGCACTAACCTTCAAAATCTTATTGGTCTGCCATGAGATTAGTACAAAATGTGAGAGGGAGCGTTTTGAAATTTCTACAGTGATTTGGCATAAGTACAAAAATCCAACATTTGTCGGTGGGTATATTTATAAAAATATTGGTCTAGTCTGTGAGCAACAGGGAATTAAAGGAAACAGACATAGAAAAAATAGTCCATTACCACAGGTAGATTGAGAACTTCTGTTCTATGTGATGTCTGTGTTTCCCTCATCTTGAGGAAGGAAGATGGAAAAAATAATTAAACATGTGAGGTTTTGTTGTTGTTGTTGTTGTTTTTCTTAAAGATTTTATTTATTTGACAGAAAGAAACACAGCTAGAGAGGGAACACAAACAGCAGGAGGGAGAGAGGGAGATACAGGCTTCCTGTCGAGCAGGCAGCCCGATGCCTGGGCTCGATCCTGGGACTCCGGGATCATGACCAGAGCTGAAGGCAGAGGCTTAACTACTGAGGCACCCCAAACATGCGAGTTTTTATAGACAATTGTACACACATTTTTATTGCATTTACTTCTGCTTAGGTCAAGAGGAAAGAAAATTAATACTATGATTGGGGTCAGCTACTGAGTATTTTATTTTAAAATAAAAAAGGAGAAAAAAAGATTGATGACTTTATACAGATTGAGTAACTTTCTTATTTGTGTTTTTTATCTTTTGTCTCAATCAGAAAAATAAAGCAATTGAGCTTAGATAGTAGTTAGACATTGGGTCCTCACACTTAGTTTTACAAGGATTTTAAAATAATTATCCAGGACCACTGCTTCTTTTACTGTAGTTTAACAGGGAGATGGGCAGGTCACGAGCTGAATCTCTTTTGAAGGCTGGAGTCAGGTAGGAGCTTCCAGATACATTTTTTTTTTGGTTTATTTTTTTCAAATAATATCCAGGCCATTCTTTTCTGGCTTTCCCAAGGTGAGAGAGTTGGAATTCATGCTCCACATCCTGGCCTAGGAGAATTCACTAACATCTCACTGGCCATCACTCACATGACTCCTGAAGAAAAGAATGTCTGGATCATAAGAATATCTTGTTTGCAGCCAGGGGAGACAGGGGTTTGAATAGCTGGTCTATGTCATTATTATTTTCTTGAATTTTATGTGGTTTGATATAAAAGAAATCTCAGTGTAAAATTACAAGTGGGAATAGAAAGGTTTGGATGAACTAGTCCAGAAAATATTTGGCAACCAGTGCAGAAAGACAATGCAAAATTAAAAGTTGTTACAAGCCATCTTGGTGTCATACAGAAAGAAGTAATTAACTTATATGTTTATAAGTAGAATAAAGTTCAAAAGATTTAACTTTACACTTTTGGTAAATTTACAGAGAAAATTAATACAATGAATTTATATACAAATCATGCCCATAGATACCCAATTACTAATAAACATTTATCCCTCCTCAAATTAGCAGAATTTCTATTTCACCTACTCTAATCGAAAAAAAAACCAATTTACTTTTGCCAGTTCTATTAAAAAACTGGAATACCACCTTTCCAGGCAGTGCAATCAGCTTTCTTCTTTCGTTTCCTCTTTCTACAAAGGAGAACTTGTTTTGTTTTCCTTTTCTTTTGGCAAAATCAGGATAGAGTATAATTGCAACTCCCTGCATGTTCCTATAATAAATCCCTATGGAGGATTCTTTTCCATTAGAAATTAATCATTTTATGGGACCCATTCTTCTTTTCCAAGTTTTCTTTTTCCACAGAAAAGCTTATAAATTCCAATTTAAATTTAGGATGCAGTTGGTTTCTTTATTAGTTTTTGTAGGCTTTTTGGTACAATTGAAGGTATTTTTCTAAGGGAATAGCCTTTTTTTTTTTAAGTGCCAAGATTCATTTACATTTGAGATGTCAGAATGTTTGAGCAGGACCTTTGCATTATTAATGTGGGTATATGAATAGATTCTTCAAGAAAAACACTATAAATTATGTTGCTATTTTTGCATTTAATTGAAAAAAAATTATTCAGTTAGGACCTAAATTCTGAAGAAATTGAATGTCATTGTGTAATAGATGAGAAAGTTTTTCAAAGTTATAATATTTTAATTTCTATAAATCACATGCAAAATTCTGGAAGTAACAGATAACTATAATTAAATATTATGATGTCTCTTTTCCTTTTACCCACATATTAAAACACACACAAAGGAAGAGAAAGCATGGAGAAGGTGCATGTTAAGTAGCAATAAATGAATACAATTCTCCCATTTGGGAGGAATTGTGAAAATTGAAGTTCTTCTTTATTAGAGCCCATTTCAGCACCTTGGGTCTATAATTTATTATATTCCGAAATTTGGAAGCTCACTTACACTTTCTGACTCTCAAGTTGGAACTAATAAACCTACCAGTATTGTTATGAAATTTAAGTGAGGGAAAACATGAGCACACCGATTGTAAACTGGAAGAATCTACAATAAATGTTGATTATATTTGGGTTTTCGGTGCTTACTTCTACTCCTTCTCCATGTAAGACTTGAAACATTTAAGTATATTCTCACCTAAAAGGAAATGTGTATATATCTTATTTTTAAATCATTGACAGTACAGACTGCATATGTGCTAGAGAAATTAAACTGCCACTTGGGTGTCTTTATTTACACTGATCTCTGAAAAAATGATATCTTCCTCTGTCATTTTGTTTCTTTGTGACCCAGAATATATGTATTTTCCATGGATTGATCAAATGCCTTCTTGAGCAAATTGATATTTTCATCCTTTACCACCAATTTATTGTATGATTTTTTTCCCCCAAAACTACTTTTCATTGGCACTGTAGTCACAGGCAAAGATTCAGGATCCAAAATACCTGAGAGGTCGAAAAATACCAATAGGTCTCTAAATCTAATGGAAGGCATGTTTAGTACGGTGGCCTTTCTCCCAGCAAGCTGGCATTCTTTGGCACCTAGGGCAGTCTAGAAAAGACAAACCTTTGTCTGGTTGCTAAGAACTGAAAGAATTTCATTGCCTCATTTAGCAGAGGGACTCTACCAACAAATCACAATCTTTTCAAAAAAGTGTATTTGACCCCAAATTATATATGTCACAGAAACATTTTTTTCTCCTAATGTAACACAGAAGGAACCTATATTCTGGTCCTCCTCTTCTGCTGAGCTTTATCAGCTTTATGATTTCCATGACTTCCAACATACTGATCTTGAATTCTCAGTTTCTAACTTCTTTCTCTGAATGCATCTTTAATTAATGTGTTCTACATTGGTCAGAATTCCAGTTCAAATGCAAACAACTAAAGACAAGAGGGTACCTTCTTGGAATAGTGTGTATCTGTAAATGGATCTCAGATCTTATTTCAAAAACAAGAATTCACTTAAGAAGGTGTCCACACAGGGGCACCTGGGTGGCTCAGTTGTTTTAACATCTGCCTTCAGCTCAGGTCCTGATCTCAGGTCCTGGGTTTGAGCCCCATATGGTACTCTTTGCTCAGTGGGGAGTCTGTTTCTTGTTCTCCTTCTGCCCCTCCACCTGCTTGTGCTCTATCTCTTTGAGTGACTGAGCCACAGAGATGCCCCAAATATATACATTTGTCTATAGGACAGGGAATATTTTGTTCATTTCTTTATTCTAATTTCTATGAACAATATACCATGTCCAGATATAAAGTAACACTCAATGCTTCTGGTTGAAGAATTAAAGAAATGAAAGAATAGGGGCACCTGGGTGGCTCAGTGGGGTAAAGCCTCTGCCTTCTGCTCAGGACCCCATGATCTCGGGGTCCTGGGATCAAGCCCCACATCTGGCTCTCTGCTCAGTGGGGAGCCTGCTTCCCCTTCTCTCTCTGCCTGCCTCTCTGCCTACCTGCAACCTATCTCTCTGTTAAATAAATAAATAAAAATATTTTAAAAAAAGAAATGAAAGAATAATGATATCTAATTTCTTGCTTTACAATTATAAATGCTTTTCCTGTATGTAGACATTATTTTAGTTGATAAAAATAAAGATTTTTTGTGTGAGGAAAGTTGTTACATGGGTAAGGTCCCTGCAAAGTAATAATCTCAAAGTAATTTTGGTGTTGAGAATGATATTTGAAAATACATAGCTAAATATAAGCTAAACCATAATCTTCAACATTCATCAATTTAATTTAGATAATTCTTCTCCATACAACACTGTTCTCTCCAAATCTAAATTCCCTATACATAAATACACTTTAGGAGATTAAATTATTCCTCTACAATGAAAAAAATCTCCTATTAATGTAAATATGTGCAATTTATTTTAACATTTTAGGTTCATGAATACTGTTAGAAACTTTCTGACTTCTCAGTCCCCACTGCAACATCCAGAGAAGATCTCTTTTCATTATTTTGACAATAGGAATGCTTTTGTAAATACTCCTCGAATGTATTTCACAGGTCAGCAGTCTCACTCCAATATAGATCTACATCTTAGATTATATCATAATTTGTTTTCTGCTTTACCTTCACCCTGACGTGCTATTTCATATAATGAAACAGTAAATCAATAGAATCCTTGTGGGTGGGATTCAGTAAAGAAAACAACCTGTGTGTTCTGCTTAATTATAAACTCATTAAAATGAGAACATGACATTTCCAAAGCATTCATTTATTCTTACAAGTCAAATCTCATTGAAAGCTAAGTGTGAGGCTTACTGTCCTGAAAACAATCTTAATTAACTAAAACCGTGCACAAACGATCACTGATCTGGTTGGACCTCAAGAGCCTACTGATTTTGTCCTCCAAAAGAATAGATAGAGTAGGTCACAGATAAGTAATCGTCTCACTTATAGCCGGAATTTTGACCCAGCCCAGAACTCTATAAAGAGAAAAATATATACATTCTCAGAGACAACTTATTTTTTTCATATGATTTCTATGTGATTTGATTACAATTCAAGGAGAAAAACACTAATTTATGCCTTATAATAGAAATTGTAGATATGCTTAGAAATGGTGTTCAAGGTTCCTAATATCTCTATATAAATAAATAATGCATAATTTAACTATGCACATGAGACACACTTTAATTTCCTAATATTTATCTTTCTTCTTTCTGGTCTCTTATTAATAGGTTAGTATTTTATTTTCTGGAGGCAAGAATTACAGTACAATTAGGCTTGGTGATTGGATCAAGGTCAATTAGGTAGTAATTGACAGAAGAATGTGCTCCTCTTATTTCTGGAAAAGAGATCACCCGGTGTGTCAAAACATTTGAACACATGGAACATCTTTTCTCAGAACATATAACTTGCCATGCCTGTGATTATCTTGATTCAATCATAAGAAGAGACTCTTCAAAGGGCTTGCTCCCCTGGAATCCTCATTTGGAATTCAATGGCCATTTTGCATTAGTAACTTCACTTACCATTGTGCATTACCATTTGCAGGAACTAAATGCAAGCTAGAATGCACCGTATTTAAAGGCAATCTCCACATGTCAATATTTAAAAAATGCAAAAACAAACCAAAATAAAAACTCATGAATTTCTGTCAATCTCTCCTGATCCATTTTTTTGTAACTGATCTGTTCCACAGTTTGGGCTTGAGAAATAACTTCAATGTGTTTTTATTTGCTGTGACATGATAACTTTCTGGGCTTCAGCACTTGGCAAATAATTAAAATATGTGGACTACTACTGTCCTGTAGTTGCTTTGCTTTATAGATTTACTTGAGAAATAATGAAATATTGCTAACTTCTAAGCTTTCCCAGTATATTAGAAAATTAATTTATTTAAAAAGAGCAGTGAATTAAACAGCTAGACTTAAAGGCACGTTTCACATTTTCATCAAAGTGTGATGTCTTCCTATGGAAATTGGGTAAAAACCTGTCCTATAAACTATTACTCTCCCATGCAACGGGTCTCCAACTCACTAAGTCTGTCTTATCCTCAGGGAACAATGAAAAGAAGCATCTGCAAAGAAGTAAAAAGTGTTTTTTGGTCACTGATGTAATTGGATTGGGTATATTTATGTTCTAGCAGATCAGGGTCAAAGACTTGAATTGAATTTGAAATTGCACTGTAATTCTCGCTAACTGAAAAAAATTAGGAAGAAATGATCTCTGAAATTACATATTTAAAAATTGAGCCGCCCAAGCCTATAAAATGTTTGTCCTGAAATATATGTCCCCCAAGGGTCAATATTCTAAATAAAGAAATCTACACTTGTTTTTCACTACAAATAGCTGATAACCAATAAACTGTGAGTCAAAGAGGACTATGTTTAAGAAAGCTGCCTTCTATATGCCCTCTTGATATCAAAAGTAAGGAGAAAGGCCTTGGGGTGAGAATTAATTACTTTTGAGTTATTACATAATCTAGATTGTTATGTTTCACATTTTTGTGGATTTTAGAAATGTATTTGGAATATGTAATTATAATACATATACAAATATATATATTTGATATATATTTGATATGTATCTATATACTTAATATAATATATATGTATAATTAAATAATTTTTCAAACAAATGAATATTAACCAATAATTTTTATCCCTTTTATTCTTAAAACACTAGTTCCCAGAGAAAAGAAAAAGGCTTTTGCAGTAAAAAAAAAAAAAAAAAAAAAAAAGGGGGATAGGGGACTTTTCACCAACACTTAGTTTATTTAGATGTATGTATATACAGAAAAAAATAAATGTGGAAAGTAATAATTTTGGACAGGATTTTTTAAATGCTGGTGTACAAATTTAGACATACACAATAATTTTTTATAACCTTTCCACCTTTTGGCTTTAGTTACCACATCATCTACAAAATTTCCACAATACAAGATGTTAACTCATTATTTCTGAAAGCTATAATATAGTTAGTCACTAGGTCAGAAAACTGTAACTTTCAAAATATCATGGCTACTGGGTCACCTGAACGACATATGACCCTTTCTATATCAAGACAATGCATTGTGGAAGGAAGCAAAATGTTTCTCTATAATGAGGTGGAAAGCAGGGGCTTCCTGAAAGTGGCCAATGAAAGAATGATTTTAGAAATCCATGGTTTGCTGATGACATCTTTTCACTCAAGAGACAATAAATAAAATCAATAGTATGTTTTCATTTATGGGGAAGAATTATACTTCCAAGTTCCAAATGCAGTTTTGATATTTAATGGAATGAGCCGTTTGATATGTACATCATTTAGTACCTTTCATTGTGGGGTGTAATTTCTCAATGTTCTTCTAGTTATGATATTTGCTTTATTGCTAATGGGTTTCAAACGATTTTATATGTAAATGTTTTGCTAAACACTTTTTATCTTTGTCTCTTCCTCCTTGGACTCTTAATTATTTAGTCATTGAACTTAAGAAGAGACATTTCTTCAATGCTATTTGAAATTTGAGTATCAGTATCTTACCTTTTGGTATTGTCTGGATGTGTACCCCTCCCCCACCCTGACCTGTTTCCCAAATTTATATGGTAAATAGTAAGCACCAAAAGGTGATGATGGTAGGAAGTGGGACCTTTGGAAAGTGATTATATCATAAGTGTGGCCATCATGAATGAAATTAACATTCTTCGCAAAGATATCCCACAGAGCTTCCCTGTCCATTCTCTGAGAACCCAGCGAGAAATACTTAGTCTACAGTCAGGAAGAGGGCCTTATCAGAATGTGACCATGTTGGCACCATAATATTGGAGTTCCTAGCCTCGGGAATTATCAGAAAGAAACTTGTTTATAATATGCCCCGTGTGTGGTATCTTGTTATGGAAGCCTAAACAGACTAAGACACCTTTCTAGGTATAAAATTGAAATGTGAAAATAGCTAGCACAATTCCTGTCATATATTAAAATAACATAAAATACTCAGGGTGTGTGGGGTGTGTGTGTGTGTGTGTGTGTGTGTGTGTGTGTGTCTGTGTGTGTGTGTGTAGGGACATATGCAGAGTTACTATAGACACATTATTTCTGAATAAATGAATTTATAAAATATTTAGTTATAGGGACACCTGGGTGGCTCAGTTGGTTAAGCGACTGCCTTCAGCTTGGGTCATGATCCCAGAGACCCGGGATCGAGTCCCACATCGGGCTCCCTGCTCGGCGGGAAGCCTGCTTCTCCCTCTCTCACTCCCCCTGCTTGTGTTCCCTCTCTGTATTTTTCTCTGTCAAATAAATAAATAGAATCTCTAATATATATATATATATATATATGTATATACATATATATATATTTATAAATATATTCCCAAGGGTTTTATTTATCCAATGAGACATGGGAGAGTTTATTGAATAATATGTTAACTCCATTCCTTCTGTCACCTTTAATAATCTGTACCAACCACTGGTCTGGGTTGAAATATCAACCATCCTGGGCAACATGTAGGTCTTCGTAGAATTTGTGAACCCTTTTAACTCCATTTATATTCTCTTGTGATCTCCAAGATTTCTCAGTAGTCATGAAAGGGACACTGGGGAAATCATACAAATCTAGTATGAATCATTTAGACAAATATTTTTCAGAATTATATCTATCCAAAGAGTATTCAATTCTATTTGGAGATTATGTGTCATCCTAATTTGTTTTTAATGTGTTATGTATATCCAATTATGCTATAACTCATCTTCGACCTGTCCTCCAGAAAAGTGATATTTATTTTCTTTTTGTTTATAAAAAGCATATAGCTTCCTGTTGATATTTGTCTAGCAAACCACTCTTCACAAGTTATATCTTTCAGCTCATTGAAGAATGTCCTGATTAAACAACTTGCCATATTAAAAACAAATATCTGTATTAACTTTGCTACCAAAGTCACCAATGAGAAACTTTCAAGACGTCCTGTGTAAGTCCACTTCTTTTCCTACTTAAATACTAGGTTTCTGTGGATCATAGTATGTGGGCATCTTCTAAAAGTCTCAATGTTACTTGTTAAAACCCCAAGTGGTTAACCACAGAAACATTGTTAAGTAAGACTAACAATGTGCACACTGATGATGCTGGAGGGCTCACATAGCTTCTGTCTGTATCTCTCCACCCCAAGTCCATCACAGTATCTCAGCAGAGCACTGTATACTCAGCGGGCAATCAGTAAAATTTAATGAGGATTCTTATCACTCACAAGAAGATGTTACAGCTTAAGTAACAGAAATATAAACAATTAACAGATGGAATTTTTAAGGTAAATGTCAGGCTTATGGTTTGGGTCAGTGGCAACTTTCTTTGTGGAGTGAACTTGATGTAATACTTAAACATATATAAAATACTATATACTGAAGACAGAATCTTTTTATTTCCTCTGGCCATTTTCTTTTTTTTCTTTTTTTTTTTTTTTTCAATTGAATGGTGTCCTTTGAATCTGAGATCCAATTATCATCATTTGGGGAGAGATTCTGACTACCAATTTAAAATAATTCTTTTTTTGGTAGTCTGCGATGATACACGGAGACAATGTAACTATGTCTTTATTTAGTGCTAAATTATCTACTTTAGGTAATAAGCAAATGTTAGAAATGAGAAAAGGATATTCTGTATAATTTTTCTCAAATGACAAAGATTGGATGTCCAGTAATTGGCCCAAAGTCCTGATTTTTGGTCAATTACTTACATTTCAGACCACATTTTATATATCAAGTTTAGCTTCTCTTTCTTGAGCTTTTACCCAGTTAATAGATTGCTTCCTATTTATATAATGCCTATTTCTGAAGAATTTAATGTAATTTAGGTTACTCATTAATCCTGATAATGTAACTGCAAATTAGATGATTATGCCTTTACAGTGATGGAAACTGAGGCAGAGATAATTTTAGTGACTCTCATAAAGTCCAACTATCTCCCTTTTGTGACAATCTGCCTTCTAGGAGGAATTGTCACCTCATACACATTCAGCACTGATAGGTCACCATATTCAAAAGTTTCCATAGAGACTGCCCCAAACTTTTATATTTTGCAGCTCATTAGCTGAGAGAGATGTTTCAGTTCTTTGCTATTGCTTGTACATCTGGCAATAAAAATCTCCTCTGCAGTCACTAAAGCAGGCATGAGGAGAAGACAGAGAGTGCTCAAGAACCTCACTGGCACAAACAAGGCAACTTTTCTCTCTTCATTATTAATCCATTATATCAGGTTGTTAAGCAACCTACAACTAGATTGTAAAGCAATGATATAGTTGGTCCCCAACAGAGGGTAGTAACTTAATGTTTCAGGCAATGACATATCATGCCAGCAATAAGACTCTGGATCTGGGTCTAGTAGGAAGAGTCCTTGGAATCCTACTGATGGCATTCTAATTTTCAACATATTTAGTATATTCAGTAAAATAAAAGCTTCAAGCTTTCAGTGGAAAGCAGCATAGATGACAGTGATGGTCCCTTACAACAGTGTGAGTCTCTGTGTCCCTTATTTTCCTGTATACAAGAAGAAAATAATAAACACAGACCTTAGATATTACCTTTTTGAATAGTCACTCTGAAAGGAGGAAATCAGGCATCCATAGTGAAATTTGTCCCTAAGAGACAATTTATTTTTAAGTAAAAAGAGACACATAACATGAGCTGGTATACTGGAAAAAAAATGTTCATAGGAGGACACCTATAGGAATCATGTCAAATTTAAAATGATTGTCCAATAATAATTACAATGATTGCTGGTGGTACTAAAGAAGTGGAAATGGGAATATAGGATGTAAATTCCAATTTCTGATCTGAAATAGAGTATAGCTACACAATATCTGCTATAAGATGATGCTGTTTTGGAAGAACTTGTTTCTAAAGATTTCTTTGTGCTTATGATTTTTTCCTTTTCTATAGTGACCTAAATTTGAACTATTTCAAATTATTAAAAAAAACCACCTATATTCAAATTCAAATAGAACACTAATATACTATTAGAATGTTATCCTTACTTTTGATATCTTAAGAAAATAAGCAGTGTGAATGTACTATAAGTATTGAATATCTTTAATATTGTTGGAAATTCTGAATGTGTTGTATGTAGATAATAAAATCACAGTTAGTATAATTTAATAGAATAAAACAATAAAACAGAGGTAGTAGCACATATTTATCATACTCTTCACAGTAGAAGATGAAGAAAAACACCAACAATCTATGCAAGAGAAAGGAAAGTAAGCTTTGTGGAACGCAGCCAGTGATGTAACACAGGCAGGTGACTCTGCTGCCTTCAGTGGAATGTGAATGTCTTTGAGAGATGTGAAGTAATACAAGCAGAAAAGATAGATGGAGAATTTCTGCTTGAAACAATGCATTCAAGGAATTATCCAAATCAACCTTTGTGAAAGCCATTGCTCTTTTTGTAAAAGCAAGAGGAGGAAATCAATATATAGTTACAGAGGGGTGCCTGGGTGGCTCAGTTGGTTAAGCGACTGCTTTCAGCTCAGGTTATGATCCCGGAGACCCGGGATCAAATCCCACATCAGGCTTCCTGCTAGGTGGGAGGCCTGCTTCTCCCTCTCTCACTCCCCCTGCTTGTGTTCCCTCTTTCTGTGTGTTTCTCTCTGTCAAATAAATAAGTAAAATCTTTAAATATATATATATATAGTTACAGAATATAGTGTTAGTAGTTCAGTGTGTGTGTGTGTGTGTGTGTGTGTGTATGTGTGTGTGCCTGTGTGTTTAAGACTTGTTTTCCAAACATTTTTTCACATGGTAAATTGTACTTATGTCTATGCTAATCCTGAGATCTTAACACTGCTTTTTTTTTTTTTTTTTTTTTTTAAAGATTTTATTTATTTGACAGAGAGAAACACAGATAGAGAGGGAACACAAGCAGGGGGAGTGAGAGAGGGAGAAGCAGGCTTCCCGCCAAGCAGGGAGCCCGATGTGGGGCTCGATCCCAGATCTCCGGGATCATGACCTGAGCCGAAGGCAGTCGCCTAACCAACTGAGCCACCCAGGCGCCCCAACACTGCTTTTTTCAAATATAAAGTGAGTGTGATGCAGTACATCAGGGTTTGCTAGATAATTATTGCCTCAGGCATTCTGAGAGTACTTAGTAGATTCCAGATTCCAGAATTTATTCCAGATCCATTGAGTAGAACTACCCAATACCTTTTGCTACTATCACAAATTACTAGAAGCTTTGTAACGTAAAACAACATACACTTACTCTCTTACAGTTCTGGAAGTCAGATTCCAAAAATAAGTCTCACTGAGCTAATGTCAAGATGTCAGTAAGGCTGGCTCCTTCTGGATGCTTTAAGGTTAATCCTTCTTCTTGTCTTTTCCAGCATCTAAAGGCTCAGCATTCTTTCAATCTTAACCCCTTCCTCCACCTTCAAAGCTAGTAAGTAGGGTAGAGTCTTCAAATCTCTCTCATTTTCTACTACCATAGTCACATTGCTTGTTTTGATTCTGACCCCTTGTTTCCCTCATTTTGGTAGAAATAGATGATCTCACTAAGCAATTAAATTTTATAATTCTGTGTTCACCAACACTTTTGTTTGTACATATAATTATTTACTTATTCAGTCATTGATCCAATCATTAACTTATGTGTTCATTCATTATTCAACAAGCATTTGTTTTATATCTACTCGATGTGAGTCACAAAGCTAGTTCATGGAGAGACAAAATGGATTAAAAAGAAATGTATATTTCAGTATAGTTCTTAAACTTAATTTGTGTGTTTATTACCTAATATGTGCAAGATATGGTCCACTTACAAACAAATAGACACACTCATGTAGTAGACAGAACACGTTGTATATTGTTTTCATTGAAAGTGTAGTTATTCTTTCAAAACTGAATTGCAACATAGTGTAAAGACTCATACATGGGGATATATCATAGAATTGCTGGAAGGAAGGAAGAAAGGAAGGAAGGAAGGAAGGAAGGAAGGAAGGAAGGAAGGAAGGAAGGAAGGAAGGAAAGAGAGAGGGAAAGAAAGAGAAAGAGAGAAAGAAAGAAAGAAAGAAAGAAAGAAAGAAAGAAAGAAAGAAAGAAAGAAAGAAAATGAAACTTGAAAAACTATAGCCTAGAGAGATATACTGAGCAATTGACATATTGCTAGGGTGTCAATAAAATCAAATTTTGCCCATTAGAAGAATAATGAGCTCTTTTTCTCTGCACCCAAGGGAGATTAATTCAAGAACATGTATTTTATTCATGTTCCTCTCCTCTCCTTGTAAAATAAAAGTGCTAAAAGTGGTCATCTGGGGGTGGTTTTACTTTTTATTCTCTCTACCGAGAAGAAACATGTCACATAACTTCTATTGCACACAGAATAGCATAATAGACATTTTGTTGTTTGGATTCCTGGCCAAGTAATTTAATGAATGTTCAATTAAAAGATATGTGTTTTTTTTTTATAACTATCATATCAGAGCTGACAGAAAAGTTCCTTTCCTATTAAAAATGTCCAAAGTTAGGCAACAATCTGCTAATTCTATGCACAAAAATGAAAATGAGCAAGTTACTGAAAGGAAGCAGTAACTCTCCTCCCCTACAGTCAGGCTTTTCTGAAACAGCCCTAGGAAACTTCATCTTCCCTCAGCCTCCTGCTTTCTGTTTCTCTAAGTTTCTGGTGCTACTACACATTTATACCACAGCTACTGCCTGCTCTTCTCTTGGGTTGGAGCAGACTTCAACCCAGATTGGGTGCAACTTCAGTCTTACCCCACAGGGACATTTTCTCCTCATTTCCTCTGCTTTATCCTTAGATACTCCATGCTTTGGAGTGACTCCCTAGATATATAGGTATCCTTTTGAATTTGCTTTATGTTTTGTACTTTTCCGTTTCCTCAAATTTCTGTGTTGTGTTTTCCACCATCCTTGCAACTTAATGAAGAAAGCCTGATGAGGTTATCTGAGCTCTATGTTAATGTGTACTATTGGTTTTATATGACTCCACTTTCAGAAAACATGTTTTTTATTTTTTATTTTTTATTTTTTTATTTTTTAAAAATTTTATTTTATTTTTTCAGTGTTCCGAGATTCATTGTTTATGCCCCACACCCAGTGCTCCATGCAATACGTGCCCTCAGTACCCATCACCAGGCTCTCCCATCCCCCCACCCCTCCCTCCAAGACCCTCAGTTTGTTTCTGAGTACAAAGTCTCTCATGTTTCATTTCTCTCCCCAAATTATCCTACTTCCCATTTCCTTTCCTTCTCCTACTGTCCTCTATATTACCCCTTATGCACCACATGTAAGTGAAACCATGTGACACTTGACTTTCTCTTCTTGGTTTATTTCACTCAGCATAATCTCTTCCAATCCAGTCCATGTTGCTACAAAAGTTGGATATTCATCCTTTCTGATGGAGGCGTAGTATTCCATTGTATATATGTACCACATCTTTATCCATTCATCTGTTGAAGGGCACCTTGGCTCTTTCCACAGTTTGGCGATTGTGGCCATTGTTACAATGAACACTGGGGTACATATGGCCCTTCTTTTCACTACTTCTGTATCTTTGGAATAAATACCCAGTAGTGCAATTGCATGGTCATACAGTAGCTTTATTTTTAATTTTTTAAGGAATCTCCACACTGTTTTCCAAAGTGGCTGCACCAACTTGCATTCCCACCAAGAGTATAAGAGGGTTCCCCTTTCTCTGTAGCCTCTCCAACACTTGTTGTTTCCTGTCTTGTTAATTTTGGCCATTCTGACTGGTGTAAGGTGGTATCTCAGTGTGGTTTTGATTTGAATTTCCCTGATAGCTAGTGACGATGAACATTTTTGCATGTGTCTGTTAGCCATTTGTATATCTTCTATGGAGGAGTGCCTCTTCATGTCTCTTGCCCATTTTTTTGTTTTAACTCAGGAGCCATCAATACTAAAATCCTGCACTTCTCAAATACTTGTAGACTAGTAAATTCAGGATATCATATATTAGATGTGATGCATCTGTCTGAAGCATGCATCTTCTTTTATTCAGATTTAATTGATTAGAAGTAAGTTACATCACTACTTTTGTATTATTAAATAGAATGTACAATTTGTATTAGAAATATTAAAAAGCAGGTCTCCAGCTTCAGATAAATCATGTTCTTGTGATAGGCTTTCTTCATTCAGTTGCAAGGATGGTGGAAAACACAACACAGAAATTTGAGGAAACATAAGAGTTCAGGAAAAGTTCAAAACCCCACAGAAAATGCATTTAATTCATCTGCTACCATGGATATTTCTGTAGAAGAGATTGAGAATAGCTGCCTAAAAATTCTTGCAAATTAATTTTGTTGAATGATGTTTCTCTCATCATCCATTTGTTTAATTATCAACCTTAGTCCTGAAATGGAGAAAATAGAAGTTGGCTTTGAACTCTATGTTTAAGTACATTTTTTTATTGATGACTTCCTTAATGATAAAAGAAAGAGTTGAGAAACAGAGGCACCAGAATAAAAGTTGACTACAAAATCTAGAAAATACTAAGAAGAAATATTATCTTACATCCTAGCCAGTATCAATCACACCAATGGCAGCCATAGGGAGTCAGACTATAAGTTGAATATTATAAATTATTTAGAGTCATGGCCATATTTTACAGATAAGAAAAGTGGGCATGGGGAAGGAAAGATTTCTCTTGGATCTCCTATCTCCTCATTGTAAGAAGAAATAAGCACCTTATTAATGGAGTTAGTTAAGAAATCTTTCTATTATTATTAAGAGCCTCCAGATAGAGTTAGCTTAAGGTAAAAAGGAAATGTAGTAAGTTATACAAGCAAATCATGAAATGAGTGGAAGTTGACTTGTACTGAGTGGTTAACTGGGAATACGTGTGTCATGTATCAACTTCATGTTCTACCTATGTATGTGAACTTTTTCTAAACATCAAAGATAGAGCAGTATGTGTCTCATTCATTTATTTAAACAGCTTCTTACCTACAAGGACTATCTCCTATTCTTCTTGTTTCAGAATTTGAAATCATAGGGAAGAAGTCAAGCTGGTCTTGCTTAAGTCATATGACCACCCCTTGGACCAAGGAGGTATGAGTTACATTGATTTTCTCATTCTGTGTAACAAAGAAATTGCTTTTATTTTATTTTATTTTATTTATTTTTTTTTTTTAAAGATTTTTTTTTTTTATTTATTTGACAGAGAGAAACACAGCCAGAGAGGGAACACAAGCAGGGGGAGTGAGAGAGGGAGAAGCAGGCTTCCCGCCGAGCAGGGAGCCCGATGTGGGGCTCGATCCGGGGTCTCCAGGATCATGACCTGAGCCGAAGGCAGTTGCTCAACCAACTGAGCCACCCAGGCGTCCCAAGAAATTGCTTTTAAAGGAAAATAAAGATGACAGGGCGTTGAGCAGATAAAACAAAAGCTCCTGACCTGGGTGCTGGGACTTTAGTGGGAGGGGCACACTGGGTTTCTGAACTGCATGTTCGGGAGTGTTTTGCACCCAACATGCTCCAATTTTGTCCACCCAGATTATGCATTATAGAAATCAGTTTTAATAAGGCTAGCAAATTAGTTTGGTTAAAAGGGAGTTAGGAGGGTTTATTAGGGCTCTTAAGGATTACAAGGATCAACTGTTCTTTCATTATCATTCTTTAAAAAAAAATATTGTATAAAACCCAGTATCCATAGATTGTATGAAACCATGTATACAGATCATTAAATGGTAATTTCATATTGCATCAAATTATCCATTTACTTTTCAGAAGTAGCCTAAATTAGATTTCTCCTCCAAATGCTTGTATTTTTCTTTCTTTTTTTTTCCCCTACAACCATGTTTCATGTTTTCTTCAAAGAGATCTTCTTGTCTACTTTGAAATCCAAATTAGGGTAATATTTAAGTGAAATGAACCTATCTTTACTGTTCATACGCTGACTTTATCTTGTGAAAGAGTGTCTTACAGCCCTTTCATTTTCAAAACAATAAATATGTTGCTTCCTATAGGCATGTGCCTAAATGTCTACAAGAAATGTATCAATTTTTGGAGCACCTGGGTGAATCAGTCCTTAAGCAGCTGCCTTCTGCTCAGGGCATGATCCTAGAGACCTGGGATGGAGCCCTGCATTGGGCTCACTGCCCAGTGGGAAGCTTGCTTCTCCCTCTCTCACTCCCCCTGCTTGTATTTCCTCTCTTGCTGTGTTTCTCTCTGTCAAATAAATAAAATCTTAAAAAAAAGAGAAATGTATCAATTTTCTTAATTGAATGGGATATTAATAAGGATACATCAAATTTTATTTCTGAATACCATAATCAGCATGCTAGTGATTAGATTTAATTTTTACACTTTTTTTTTAAGATCTTATTTATTTATTTGACAGAGAGAAACACAGCGAGAGAGTGAACACAAGCAGGGGGAGTGAGAGAGGGAGAAGCAGGCTTCCTGCCGAGCAGGCAGCCCGATGTGGGGCTCGATCCTGGGTCTCCAGGATCATGACCTGAGCCGAAGGCAGTCGCTTAACCAACTGAGCCACCCAGGCACCCCAGATTTAATTTTTAAAATGAAATAAAATTATTCTCATATATCTGTCATTTCCTGCCTATATTTAAAACTTTGTAGGGTGCCTGTCAGTGGTTAAGCCTTTGCCTTCGGCTCAGGTCATGATCCTGGAATCCCTGGATTGAGCCCCCACATCATCCTGCCTGCTCAGCGGGAAGCCTGCTTCTCCCTCTCTCACTCCCCCTGCTTGTGTTCCCTCTCTGGCTGTGTTTCTTTCTGTCAAATAAATAAAATCTTAAAACAAAACAAAACAAAACAACTTTGAGATTGGATTTTCAGTATGAGGAAGAAGAAACAATAAAACTCTCTGATTTCTATCCACAAATGGGATATAGAAATGTAACAGCAAAAATATATGTGTGTATATGTATATTTACACACACACACTGACACACACACATATTAACAATAAAACTTACTTCTAGAGTCCAGCTTCAGACCTAATTAATGAACGTCAGTGAACCTAATATAGTGTTAATTATGGGTTCCATTTAGGGAAAGAAGAGGCAGCAAATTGTAGAGAAAGTGCTTTATGGATGTAATCAGGGCACTGACCCCCACTCTACCCTCTGTGATCTTGAGAGTAGCACTGTTACAAATGCCAGGACCCTTCCTCCTCATTCACAGCTGTAACTCTTTCATATTATGGGATAACATCAGGAAAAAGTAAAGGAAAAAAAATATTTTCACCAAAAAACTAATCTTAAGATCTTGAGGTATTTCATTAGTCAAATTGTGTTTACCAGGCCATATGAAAGTTTTGCTTTTCTACCTGCTGTCAGAGGGAAAAACATTCACTAACATCTCACAAACTAAAATATTAGAGTAGCTTCTTCATTCCCCTATCAACTCAGCACCTCTTGTAACCATAGCAACTCACATGTATAAGTGAACAGGACAAGATGCCCCTGATTCTGGCTTGTCCAAGTGTCCTGTCTAATATTTGATATTCCATGATCTATAGCTCCAACAACAAATAAAACGTGTCATGTTCTTAAATCTGTAATGATTCTTCATGCTTTTGAAACAAGAATGAGAGCACTGGAGATCAGCAGCTGTACTTTGGTTTAAATTTCCCCATCTTGAATATTGTGTCTGTGTTCTTATAACTGAGAATACTGTCTGAGAGACAGAAGCTGGTGTCCCCACAGATTTTGTGAAATTGTAATTCTATCTTCTTAGATAGACATAGAATAAAAGAAAAAGAGTAAGAGAGAACACATAGTACAGTAGAAAGAGTTGAACTTTGAAGTGAGACTGGTCTATTTTGAATCTCAGTCCTGCATATCCTACCAGAAAGAATTTAGGCAAGTCATTTCTGTGTCTGAGTATCTGTTTCCCCATTTTCAAAACACAGAGATTGATAGACACTTCTTAAGATCATTGACATGATTTAATGAGATTGCACATATAAGTCCCCGATCATAAAGTGAGTTGAACTACAAAAGTGTAGCAAAGGGACTGAATCACAGCCCCCCCTCCCTTTCAGTAGTTAAACAGGGTAGACAATGAGAGCAGCAATGCAATGTGGAGCACCAAGCACATAAAAAGTAAAACTTCAGAACAAAATCTCAGATGAATCTGACTCTGAAATTCCTGTTGGTGTGCCGGCATTGATTCCAGCATGGCAAACCCAGATGTTGCTGGGCCTTGAATATTGTGTCTGTGTTCTTATAACTGAGAATACTGTCTGAGAGACAGAAGCTGGTGTCTTAGCAACTGAGCCTACCTCTTGACTAGTCCATAAATCCCCCGAGTCTTTCAGCCGGTGACTCAGCGCAGCTCTTGTCTCAGCAACATCTGGAGAAGACAGCTTGATGAGGTAGCCCCACTGAGCTTTCTAGGCAAACATCGGTGCTACAAACCATTTAAAGGAACTTATCTTTTAAAGGCTCAAATGCTCTAAGGGTTACATTAAGAAAGCAGGTCTGGAGACCAGGGAGCATCATACACCAGTGGTTCCCTCAATACTATGCTATTTTGTGCAGCAGATACCACTCAGCTGACCTCTTGCTCATGGTGGGTCTCATACTTTACACTGATAATAGGACAGGATATTACAGCACAAAAGCCGTCAATATTTCCCAAGAATTCCTTTCCAGGTACCTACGGGCTTTGGCAAAAGCCACAGATGCCTCTTTTCATTTCCCGTTCATCAGAGCAACCCCAAATATCCCCCAATTCCTTAAGCCTCGCAGTGCAAAAATAAACTTTAAAGCAGCCTCTGGATTACTATTTCAATAATCATGTTATATTTTAAGGAGTGCATTTTTAAGTCACCAAGGTCATGATGATGTGTTACTAGTCATTTTTTAGCTGCCATAGGGAAGGGTAACTGAGAAAAGGCCCCGCATTCTGTGTCAGCTGACAAGAGTTCTAATCCCAGCTCTGTCACTAGGCAATTATGTGAATTTATGTGAATCATTCAATAGCTATGGACCTAAGGGCCCTCATCTATGCAGACTAAATTATTTCTGAGCTCCCATCCAGGACTAAGATTCTGTGATCTGTACCCTCAATTTGCTATTGCTTAGATAACCAGGTAGATTGAATGCTCTCTCAGAAATGCTAACCATCCTTCCTGGGAACACTTGCACACAAGGTTATTAAGTAAATAAAAAAGTGTTTCTGTTTGCAGAAAAAAAACCCTCTTTGTACTATGCCTTCAAATTAATATTTAATGCATCAATAAAAAGTTCATGCATACAACATTTTCTATTTCTTTCATTTTATTTGGCAAATGTGGATTCTGTGAGCATGATATGCTAACTAATATATCAAATATAGGACAAATAGAACATTTGTCAATCATGGGACTCTTTAAATACTTCCAGATGGACACACCATTCAATAATTTTATTTTACTTCTATGTAGCAATGATTTCATTCCTGTTTTGATGCCCAAATTACATTTATTATTAGGTAATTTTCAGACTCAGTATATATTTCACCAGAATCTATGGTGAATTATTCATTCACCAATTAAAATACCAGTAGATGATAGGATGACTTTGGTTTATAAAAGCTGTGTCCAAGCAATAGCAAATTTCTGCCTTAACTACTATTGCAAAAATTTTTAGACAGAAATATACCAATGAATCTTGTGACATAACGTTGAAGGGGCAAACTATTGCAAGTGACATATTTATATATGCAATCACCTGAAACAGGTAGATATGCAATCACTGTGTATCTTCAGATCCAGTTTTCTCTATCTTATTTTTTCTGCTTTATGCTTTAATTTGTTAGAATTACAGAGTTCCTTTATGGAACCTGATATGCAGAATCACAGCCATAATAGATGTTGCGGAACCCAATTATAATTAAGGAAATCGGACTAACAGTTGTTTTATCAATCGGCAGAGATATATCAAATCTTAATTGGAAGGGCTTATGCCTTCTAATACATGAATTGCCTATTGTCAGAGATAACCTCAGGTAAAGAGAAAGCTTGTTATCTCAGGAATACTGCTGGAGTTTTAGGTACATCAGCAATAACCTCTGGAGAAGACACATAGAAAGAGGTGGTTCATTTGCTTATGTACAATAAAATATATAGATTTTAATACTGATGTTACCTATGAAGTATCTATAATAGGTCAGCCACTCTACTGTATATGATTTTGTACAGCAGAGGTTAAGTCAAGGACCTTGTCTCAAAGTCCTCGAGAAGAGGAGAAAACAAAAGAAAATAAGGAGATAGATAAGTGCCAATTATTATGATTGGTTGTCTTTTAGGTATCACGTGCAAACACCTGCTGTGATGCCTAGCTCTGCATGAGGATGGCAGGGAGTCTTCACAGATGAAGGGCATGGATCCAAAAGAACATATCTAAAAGTAGGTTCTTGGATGGACAGAAAGATGTCATCATAGAGGCAATACAAAATTAATAACTTTACATCTTAAACTTACATATACAGACATTTACAAATTTTATCAACATGAGTCAACCAATCAAAACTGGTTTATAGATAAGCGACTTTACTAAAGCAATTTTCTACATCAGTAAACTGTAACATAGAATTTAGGGTCAGTGATGACTTTGCATGGTAGTAAAATATTAAAAGTTGACTGGTTTCTCTTTCTATCCTTTTCTTCTCAGCATCCTAGCAGCTATGCCATATATGAATCAAGTAGGTAATGAGTTCACTCAACAACAATCACAGCAATTCATATACATATATGCATATCTCATATACATTTAGAGTTGAGAATAACTAGTCCCTATTCTGAGATAGAGAAAATATCCATATGAACAAAAATGCCTAGTACTATGTGATATGTGATTTAGTAGTTCTACAGAGAAAAAACTTAAAGAACACAGAGGAAGAGAAGCCTATGTGAATTTCCAGATTTGGTTTAAGTTA